>CABHPR010140292.1:3771-55701 GCA_902168415.1 Peromyscus melanophrys | reverse complement strand
TGTGTGTGTGTGTGTGTGTGTGTGTGTGTGTGTGTGTGTGTATGCAAAAATTGCAAACTTCGTTTTGAATGGGACTTACCCATACATGGATGAGTGGAGATGAGCTTCAGCTAGCCAGACAGCTCCTTCTGGTGAAGGGGGTCTACCTTTCAACGGGTCTCCTTTATACTTGAAAATACCTCAGTTGCCTTTCTTGTTCTAGACTTCCCCACAATTAAATGAGATTAAAAAGAGGCTGGAGAGCTAGCTCAGCACTTAAGAACACTTGCTGCTCTTACGGAATACCCAAGGTGACTCACAACTTCTATAACTACAGCTCCAGGGGATCTGATGCCCCCTACTGGCTTTCTTAGACACCTACACTCACATGCACATACACAAACAGGCACATAAAGAAAAATAAATTCTATTTGTTAAAGATGAGATAAATAATATAATTGTTACTCTTCATAAGAATAATACACATTAGGCATCCAGAAGCCATGGGCATTTAGGCATCCACATTTGTTTCTCCACACAGGACTCGGGAGAAGCAGTCACTTACTTAGCAGATGCAGTGGAAGATCCAATTATTCCTCTTAAAAGCCTGAAAACAGCTCTGTTATCAAGGTATGCAAGGTGTAGAAATATCTAGGTCCTTCCGTAGCCTGGCTAGCAATAGAGGATGCCTAGGACTTCCGCCTCTAGTGCCCCGTTGTCCACATGAAATCTAGCCTCTACTTTTTGGAAGTAAAACTATCAAGTAATCAATTAATCAATCAGGCATTCAGCATGGACGTACTCTAGCAAATTTTTCATTAGGTAATAATGAATAATGCACAGCACTCCACTATATCGACTGTGGTAAATGATTTAAGGTAAGGTGCTGCAACAAGTACCTTTAAATAAAATCAAAATAAAAAGTTTACCACAGTCATAATCAAGTGTTCGGTCATCTTCCTATTGACCCACATAGCATCTTTCTTCAGGGACATTTGGAGTTATTTCTTTCCCCCCTTACAAACAGACCAGAACAAATTGATGAATTGAGCTTTCACTATGCTAATTTAGATACTATAAATATTTAATTAACATCTCTAATAGCCAGTCATAGAGGGCCTCCGATCTTCTTTACAGTCTTAGTAATCTAAAGTAAAAGCTTTCCCCATTAATAGCCTGACGCCACCCTAGCTGCTTCCTTTTGAGGAAGGCTCGGTTTAGCCCAAAGGAGAGGGGTAAAATAAGTACTCTTCACCAGGCAGGGGCTTATTCCAGTTTGCAGAGGACCCTGAGGACAATGTCTGTTCTGCACAAATTCTACCTTGTCTAGTTTTTGCATGAGGCTGCTCTAAGAATAGGGCAGATCGTTTCATTCCATTTTCAAGGCAAGCCAATCATTTGAGGTTGTACTAGGAAGTGTATTTTACTATATGCATTCATTTAAATTTTATTTATTTATTCATATTTATATATGCAAGTTAATTTTTTTTTGCCTGTGGAAATATATCTGGATGATACATGAGCATGGTGCCCATGGAGGTCAAAAGAGGGTGTTGTTGGATCCCATGGGATTGGATTTATGGAAGCTTGTAAGTCACCATGCAGGTGTTGG
Source organism: Peromyscus melanophrys (assembly GCA_902168415.1). Taxonomy (NCBI): domain Eukaryota; kingdom Metazoa; phylum Chordata; class Mammalia; order Rodentia; family Cricetidae; genus Peromyscus; species Peromyscus melanophrys. The sequence continues at coordinate 54,110 of CABHPR010140292.1, read as the reverse complement.
GAATGAACCTTTGTCTTCTCTAAGATCAGGAAGTGCTCTAGCACTAAGCCATATTTCCAGTGCCCTGTATGCATTTTAGTAAGGTATATCCTGAAGTAGATTACAGATCATGTGTGACAAACTTCCCAGAATGAAATATGCTAGTCTTTTCAGTGGAGAGTGGTATTAAAAAGAAATCTGAACCCCTAAGGATCCAAGTTGAGGTCCAATGGCACTCACTCAAAGTAGGGCTCTTGGGTAAGTCTTTCCTATGTGCCTTAATTTTTCTCCTTTAAAATAGAGATGGTTAGGGCTGGAGAGATGGTTCAGTGGTTGAGAGCTCTTGCTGATCTTCCAGAGGACTGGAGTTCAGGTGTCAGCATCTTTGTTGGACAGATCACATTGACCTGGAACTCTAGCTTTAGGGAATCCCACTCCACACTTCGGCCTCCCAGAAGCATTTTACAGTTCCAAATGGTGATTGACTTATCAGTCTCTTGTTTCTGTGATGCGAAGCAGGGAGAAACCAGAAGGCTTCAACTGACTGGCAGGCAGCACAAAACCAGGTACCAGAATAGAGACATGTAGAATGTGGCTTCTAGCCACTGAACTATCCTTACACAACAGCCCCATGTGGTTTAGGAAGATTCCAGAAGTGGCATTGTATTTCCTGGGGAACAGGAATCAGGTCAAAACTGAGGGCTCAAGAAACCAGAAACTCCCTGGGGTGATCTGACTCAGGCAGGCGAACCTGGAGATGTCAAGCCTGGAGTACCTGACCTAAGAAAAGAAAGAAACCTTGAGCAGGAGTGTTCAAAGCACTAGGAAGCCATCCCATACAGAGCATCCCTTGAAGAATTTGATACAATAAAACAGAACTGATTTATTGGATGTCGTAAAATAGCAACCCAGAATTAATCTCTTTGTTAGCACAAAATAAGCATGTGCAATTGTAGTGTATGCATTAGTGCTGACATAATAGATGTTTGTTTAGATGGGGCAAATATCCCAGTAATATCACATACTTTGGACTTTTGGTGTAAACCGCATTTCCCTGTTTGTTTTTTTCTCTTAACAGGAAGTTCCCAGAGAGAAAGGCCAACGAGGAAGAGAAGAAAGACTGGCCAGTGTGGAGACCAAACAGGAGCTGTGAGCTGAAGCTGGCAGAGTCTGGCCTTGGTCAGCATATTTTCTTCTTTCTCTTTAAAGGCAGAGCCTCTGGTAGCCTAGGCTTGTATTGAATGTGCTGTGTAGACAAGGATGATCTTGAACTCCCGATCCCCCTGTTCCACCTCCAGATCGCTGGGATTATAGCCATGTGCCACTACGTCCAGTTTTATGTACTATGGGAGATCTACCACAGGGCCTTATGCATACTAGGATAACCACTCTACCAACTAAGTTACCTACCTAGCCCCTAGTCACACCTTTTAATATATAAAACCTTAATCTGCTAATAGGATTTAAAAAATCTCCATGTTAAAAAAGACTTATTTTGGGGCAGACTTTGAGGTCTTTCGCTTAAGCTTCATTCAGTGTCGAATGCAAACTTCAACAGTGTCTTCCTGTTGCCTGCAAGATGTGGGACTCTCAGGTTCTACTCCAGCACCATGTCTGCCTGCACGCCGCCATGCTCTCCATCATGAGTATAATGGACTGAACCTCTGAAACTATAAACGAGCTACCCCAATTAAATGTTTTCTTTATAAGAGTTGCCATGGTCATGGTGTCTCTTCACAACATTAGAAACCTTAACTCAGACACCATCTTTGCAGTCCCAAGGTCTCTATTTAAAAAAGTTGACTGCAGAGGAACGATAGAACTAAATTTGGTTAAGCAGGATGAGGTTTCACTATAGCTTTGGCTGAGCTGGAGTTCATTAACTGTCTCTGAACTCATAGAGATCCACTGGCCCTTATTCTCACTCTTGTTTGAACTTGATTTACTTGTTTAGTATGGACAATCTTGCCCTGGCAGTGTGAGCTGGCAATATCCCAGTGAAACACAAAGCACCCCCAAAAGCCTTGAAGAGGGCTGGGGATGTGTTACAAACAGCTGAATGTATTTCCCAGGGAACCCACTCCTGCAGGTTCCAAATATACATTCCAAATCTGGCTGCCCTGGTAGGGTATATCTTCATCACCTGGTCACAGGTCCTGTTTTCTTCACTTTGATGAACTACAATTTGTTGATGTGTGGTGGTTAACATTGATCATCCACTTAACAGGGTTAAAGACACCCAGAGGACAAGCCCCAGGACACGCCTGTGAGGGAGTTTCTAGTCTAGGTTGACTGAAGTGGGACAGGCCACTCTAACCGTGAGTGTACCATCCCATGAACTGAGGTCCTAGACTGAACACAGAGGAAGTGAGCCGAGTACCAGCACTCATCTCTCTCTGCTTCCGGACTACAGATGCAGGGTGAGCAGCTGCGTCAAGCTCTTGCCACCGTGGCTTCTCCATGACCAAATGCGGCCTTGGATTATGAGCTGGGATGACTCCCCCTTTCCCGTAAGTTGCTTTTGCCAGCAGTGAGACAAAAGACTAATACACATGGCATAGTGGCTGTTCCACTTTTCTATTATATCACATGTAGGAATATACGATTTCTTACTACTTTTCTGAACTCTAGTTTTGTCCTTTGATGGTTTCACACATGTATATGATGTATCCTGGTTAATAATAATACACTATTATAATATACTACTAAATACAATTCCTCTCCTTTTTAACCACCCCCCCAAACCAGTCCTTCTTCTTCCCTGTAAATCTGTTTCCTATATCCATGAGTTTTTGTTTCTTTTGTGTCCCACTGAGTTTAAGGTTGGCATCTGTGTGACCATGGGTTTGAAACTATCTATTGGAGCCTGGTGTGCTCAGCAGTGGGCGCACAACTGAGTACTATGCCTCCCTCTCTCCCAGAATCTGTTGCTTGGCAAGAGGAAAATCTTAAAATTTTTATTCTTCGTCACTTTCCCCCCAATTGGTTTCTCATTAGAAATGGTTTTGGATTTTCTCATTTTTTTAAAAAATGAGGTTGATTTACTATTGATCTTTGTAAGCTTCCAAATACTCCAATAGGTCTTCAGTGTTGTCATGCCTGAGCATTTGCATTGAGGAGTACATATTCTTCAGTCAGAGACGGCTTTTGTCCTTACCGTCGTCACTGTTGGAGTCATGGGAGATGCACGCATCTGTAAGTTACACTATCAACAAAGTCTACGTCATGATAATAAAGGAGACAATAAAAATGTTTATTCAGGAAGAGTGTTGGGTCAGTCAGATTGTGTTGAGTGATGCCCTTCAGAATCCAACCCATAGCAAAAAAATCTGCCCACCCAGGCTGACAAGCTGCTTTCTGAGGCAGGCCTGTATCCAGGGGAGGTTTAAAGTGATGGAGACTCGGGCTTCCACTGAAATAATGGGACCTGGTCAGTAGAAAGGTCACCCTGAATGACTTTGGCCAGAAGGCACACCATTAGGATTTTCTCTTGTGCTTGAGTTTGATTCACCTTGCCTCTCTTGAAACATACGGCATCATCTTCTCTCTGTTGTGATCAACGCTCTTCATCTCAGATTTGATGTAAACAGCAAAATCCCCAAATATGGGAGAAAATGCATCCATGCACTTCCTCCTCTTATTCTTATTTTTGTTCCAGAGCACTTGGCCATCACTGCTGACTTGTACCGAGTGGCGCCAGTCACGCTTTACATCGATGGCATCTCCTGGCCTCTCTTGATTTAAAACGAAGTTGGAAGTTGGGCTGCTACGGTAGAAGGATTGAATTACAGGAAAACACCGACTTTATCCGTTGAAACCTTCGTTCCTTCCTCTTTGTGTTCTTGAAACTCAAAACTCTAGCAGGAATTGCAGTCTAGAAGCAGAATAAAAGCAGAATGAGTTATGTAAAGACAACTTGATTAGAGGTAGGTATCTAGTTATTTAAGTTAGAAACTAAAATTTAACACATGTAGCCACTTAAGTTTGTGTTATAAAATTGATCACTTTCAGAAGGACAAGAGTAAAATTCCAGGGACTTCTGTGGGCAGTGAAGCACCGCTCCCTGGAAACTAAGATTCTCAGGAGGACTGGGTAAGGATGGGATTTGGCAGGCAGAGCATTGAGCTTGTCCCTGCTCACACACATTTTGGGTATTAACTAGTCTTGATAGAGAACTCTTCTCTGGAAGCCATAGGGGTCAGTGTGTAGTGGCTTTTTGTTGAATTCAAGCAAGCATAAGCAGTTAGTATTTTTAGCACTTGTAAGTAATCTAAGTCTCTTTATTATTTTCTTATTTTTTGGAAACTTGTGATTACTAACCAATAAATACAACAAAGGGAAAAAAGACTCTTTTAAAAGTTACATTTTGTGCTGAGGATATTGGTAGAGTGCTTGCCTAGCATACACAAAACCCTGGGGTTCAGTCTCCAGCATGGCATGGTGGCTCATGCCTGTAATCCCTGCACTTGGGAAGCAAAGGCAGGATAGTCAAGAGTTCAAGGTCATGCTCAGCTACAAATTCATCAGGCATTCAAGACCAGCCTGAGCTACATGAGACTCTGTTTCTCTCCCTACCTTTAGCATTTCAAGCAAAAATGTAATTTGACCCATGTTGGTAGAAATAGTTCATTTGTTTCTCTGAGTTCGTAGTTTTGTTTGAAATGTCAAAGATCCTTAACTAGATATTTGACATTAGAACATTAATGATAGCTCCCTTCATGATATGGATGGCTGATGTGTTTCAAAAGCTTCTTTACCATCATGACAATACAAATCCAATTTCCCCCGTGGATATAATCTTGAATTGGAACAATATTGCAGTTTCCAAAGATATTAGATGATACAGACATTTAAAACACTTAAAATTTTAATAAACACAAATGTAAGACTTCTAGCATTCCAGTTCTTAAGACTTCTGCGAAACAAGTCATACATACAACTGATGCCGACTTAATATTGCTCTGCAGGATGAATTACAGCCTGCGGCTGGCTCCATTGATGTTGAATTTACATGTAAGGTGGAGTAGATACAACTGTCCTGTGCACCCTAATTACTTTATGCATTTCACTTGTCACTGCTCACTTGTCTCGAACCTTTCACTGTGAGGTACACATATGGGGCTAGAAATAATAGCTGTGAATAAAAAGGCAGGTGAATGGTGGTGTAGTTGTAGGCCTCAACAAAGTTGGGATACACTTATTCAAAATGAATGTATGTGTCTGTTAAGATGGACTAGTTTGGTATTTAAATCCAGATAGTTGAGACTGCAGTGGCATGGACAGAAATGGAGAGTTGGCAAGGGCTCGGCTGTTTGGGGTCTTGTGGGCCATGACAGAGACACGTGTTCTCCATTTGGTGGGAAGCTGGGTGGGGGAAGTAGCTCTGCTGGTAGAGTGCTTGCCTTACATGCATGAAGCCTTGGATTTGATCTTAGCCCTGCATACATCATGGTAGTGGTGCTTGTCTGTGATCTCAGCATAGGGAGATGGAAGCGGGAAGATCAGATGTTTAAGGTCATTTTCAGCTGTATAGCCAGTTGGCCAGCCTGGGCTACAGAGATCTTGTGTGTGTGTGTGTGTGTGTGTGTGTGTGTGTGTGTGTGTGTGAGAGAGAGAGAGAGAGAGAGAGAGAGAGAGAGAGAGAGAGAGAGAGAACATACGGTGCAGGAGTGGTCAGAGGACAAGTTGTAGGAGTCAGCTCTCTTCTTCCACCAAGAAGATCTCAGGAATGGATCTCAGCCTATAGGCTTGACAAATGCCTTAACCTGTTGAGCAATCTCACCAGCCCATAATTTGTGTTATAAAAGACTTCCCTGGCTGCTTTTGGTCACTAAATAGTGGGGGATCAAGAGTGGAATTTGGTGGGGCGCTATCAGGGAGATTTGCAATTTTAGATGAAGGAGGATGGTTTGGACCAAGGTGGAAGTGATGTTTAGAAGATACAGATGACACATTTGGCTTAATTAGCCAGTTGGACAGTGGGATGAGGCTTCAGTGAGGGAGAAGAAATAGAAAAGTGGTAGTGGGGAGAAGAAATAGACACGCCCCACTTTGTGTTTGTAGTTGAGAGAGACCTTTTATCCATCTTAGTTACTTCCTAAAATGCCAGAAGATGGGGAAGCTTCCTAGGGTCAGTTCAGTGCTGTGAAACTCACAACATGGGTGTATTAAATTATGAAATCATTGTGTGGCAAGGCTCTATCTAACTTATTTTGCCAAAGGAGGATACTATATCTAAATGGATTTGTTTATTGCTTTAAAGGAGTTTGTTCGATCTAATATGCCAGTTTGATCATATTGTTACAGGAGAGAGAAAGGCTTAGACTTGGAAAACAAGGGGAATATGCTTTTGTGAGAAGAGATTGCCATTATCACTCACTTAAGCAAAGTCTAATATGGGTTGGTGGATGTCCCTCACTGCATCATCAGGGGATCCAGGCCCATTTTTAGCTTAGTGCTGGTTGTGTGTATGATATGTCCACAATAGAAATTCGTAAACATGGGTTGTCTCTGCTGGCAAAGGCATTTGCTTCACAAGCATGAGGACCTGAGTTCAAATCCCAAGGCCCTACATAAAAAACAAACAAACAAACAAACAAACAAACAAACAAAAAACCCAGCCTTGGCTGCCTATGACTATAACCTCAACACTGTTAGGGTACAGAGACAGGAGGATTGCTGGGGCTTTTTGAAGACCCCAATTCAAGGGAATAATGCAGACAGTGATAAAGCGAGGCTGTAAGTGCACATCAGCACTTACACCTACACACCCACAAGCACATGTGCCACACGCACATGCACACACACATATATACCACACATAATACCACATCCACTGCATACACACACCACATCACACCTACACTCAACCAAACAAATACACACACACACATGCACATACACACACACCCCACATAATACCACACACACACCATACCACACCTACACCCACTGTATATACACACTATACCATACACGACCCCGAACTCACATATACCATAACACATCTACACCCAGTAAACACACACACTCACAGAATTAAAAAAAAAAATCTTGCTGAGATTTGAATCGGAATTCCATTAAGCCTTTGTATCAAACTTAGGGAGAATGGATATCTTCGTTGAATCGTCCAATATGTGAACAACATGGTGTTTCTCTCTGTTTTCCAAATCTCTGATCTCCCTTCCCTTGCCAGCACTTCAATTCTCAGCCTACAGACCCTGTGTCCAAGTTCAAGCTTATGTATCAACACTTTGTTTTCTTTGAAGTGGTTGCAAATGGCTTCCTGTTTTAAATTTCAGTGCCCACAAGTGTGCCGGTTGTGACTATAGACACACGTGGTTGGCTTTTCGTGTTGATCTTGTATTGTGGACAGTTACTATCAATTGTCAGCTTGACGGAATCTAGAATTCCCTGGGAGATGAACGTCTGCGCATGCCTGTGGGAATTATCTTCTTTGGGTTAATTGAAGGGGGAAGACCGCCCGTTGTGGGTGGTGCCGTTCTCGTGACAGGGATCCCGAACTGTGTAAGGGGAGAAAGGGTGCTGAGAAGCGGCATGCATTCCATCCTCTTTTCTTCCTGGCTGCCTGCACAAGGTGACCATGTAACCGGCTGCTTCGAGTTTTCCCACCTCAGTTTCCCTGCCACGATGGACAGTATCTTAAACCGTCAATCAAAGCAAACCTTCCCTTCTGAAGTCGTTCCCGTCAGGGTATTTTATCACAGTAACAGGAGAAGAAACTCCAGCCACGTTTTAAGAGGTTCTTCCACTCTACAAAACCAGAGGATTGTAGCAAACAAACTCCGGAAGTTCCCCTCTGCACGTCTGGGTCTTTTCAGATTTTCAGTGTGGAATCTTGAGGCTCGCAGTTATAAACGAGGTGAATTTGAGCATATTGGCCTTCCTTAACATAGTATTTAATCTACTGTTGTAAAAAAAAAAGTTGCAGACAGTTTTTTTTCATTGTAGCACAGATTTTCCTGATCTAAACACATTATGTTCCTGTTTTTATTGTCTATTGTTCTTGTAGCATTTGGCAATTGAGTACAAAATCAGTAAAATCTGTCTTTACATCTTAGCTGAGCCGTATTGTTTTAGTTTTGCTTTTTTTCACCACTTGGACTTGAGTAAATGATTTATTAGAAGCACCCATGTACCTGTGATTTGATACCTAGATTGATCAGTTAATCCCGCCATCCCCGCCCCACAACTCATGCTTATGGCGGTATGACACACATCTGGGCTTCAGCTATCTCCTAGGATTTTTTTTCTTTAGATAGGAAATAAAATGCAAACAAGAACCCTTGGCATCTTTATGGTGTGTTTGTATGCCTTCAGCGTGAGGATCACTGGGCAGAGGGCACTGTGGAGCTGGTAGAGGTGGGTATGCTGTGCCAGTTGGGGGAGTTTTCATTGGTAGGAATCATTGCCCACCACTCAGCCCGTTTGAATTCATTTTTGATGTGGTCCTTTGTGGGAGCCTGTTTTCCGGTTCCTGGTGGCTTTACCCAGCAGGTCCGCATAGAGAGGATGATTGGACCACGGGCCTGAGTGCAGGTGTCTGAGATGGTCTGCACTTGGCTGTGCTGGAGGGGAGGTCTTTTGCTCTACCCCCTTGGCGTTTCTATAAATACCTTAGGGCAGAGACAGTCAAGGCTCGTTGGAATAGGTTCCAGGCCCTCTTGAGGCTCTCCTGTATTTTCTATCTGTTTATCTCCACATTCTGAATCCTTCTATCTAATATTTCCCGCTGCTCGCACTCAAGAAAATTCTGGGGAACTGTGGGGTTGGTGGGTAAATGCCCCGCAGTCCTTACAAACAAGCACCCCAGGGTCTCACTTAGAATTTGGCAAAAATAAACACAGTCAAGTGGCCATCACTTCTGAAAACTCAAATCCTTCTATTTCTTAGCATGTGGAGGGATTCATGAAGATAGTCCACAGAGAGCCTTCATAACATCTTTCCTACACAATCCTCACTCAAGATCTCCACCTTTTGAGCCACTTGTGCCACAGTTTAGCTGAAATCACCTCTATTACTGCCTTTACCTCCTGCCTCACTGTCCAGATCTTTACTGTGCAGCCCAGCCTTTATTCCTTAAGAACAGGGAGAAAGGGAAATTTTAGGGGAGCTTACAGTGCTTCCATTGATAGGGAAGAGTTTGAATAGTCCTATATCATCAATTTTGGTCACATAATACTACAATGTAACACCAGTTAGATGCTTGGGAAATACTTGTTGAATTAGTGAGTGAATGCTGATCATTCTTATATCTCAGAAATTTATCCTACACCTCATTAGTTAACAAGAAGATCAAAGAATCTCATGAAATATTAGCTCCATCCTGTTCTCAAGGGACAGACTTGCTCTTAAGTTGACTCAACTGAAATCATCCTGGCTGGCATGTTGAATGCAGAGAATATGCTGTTTTGACTCAAAGAATGGAATACAGGAAATAGTATAATTGGTGACTGAGTTGAATTTGTGCTGCTTTCATTGAAAATAATAGAAGCCACGGTAATGATCCCAATTTTATTCTGCAATGCTTCCTATATACATACCAGATTATGAAGTCTGTCTATCTATCTATCTATCTATCTATCTATCTATCTATCATCAATCTAGTATGTATCTGTTTCTATCTACTGCTTTGCTATGTATCTATCTACTATCTACTTGTATCTATTTACAATATTTATCTTTCTATCAATTACTTACCTATCTACTATCTGCCTTTCTATAAATTATTTATCTATCTAATATACCTATCATCAATCAACTACTGTAGATCATCTATATCTATCTATGTATTATCTATATCTATCTACATATTATCTGTCGCCTATCATCTCTCTCTCTCTCTCTTTTAGGGTGACTAATTTGAATCATTTTCTTGAGATTTTCCTGGTTTAGCACCAAACCTCCACTATCTCAAGAATGCTTCCCATTGCCCCCATGCCCAGGGAAACCGAGTGATTTGTGGATTATATATAAGAGCCTGTGATTTTTATTCTAAGAAAACTTTAAAAAGCTAACAGGCATCATGACAGCATACATTTCTTGTCTACTTAAAATTTGCCCATCTATGCATTTATTTGCTCATATGCATGTATATGTGGAGGTCAGAAGCCACCTTGTATATAGCAGGTTTTCTTGGACCACCAGCCCCCAAATCATGACATGGAGTTATTAGTTATGAGTGCTCGGCCTTAGTTTAAACTTGTCCCACTAGCTCTTATAACTTATTTTAACCTTCATCTACGTTTTTACCTCAGGGCTTTTTACCTTTCTTTCATTCTGTATGTCCTGCTTTCCTGCTTCTCTGTGTCTGTCTGTCGGTCAGCTCTGTGTCTGTCTGTTGGCTACCTGGCTGGCGCCCCAGACATCTCCTACTCTTTCTTCCTTGTTCTCTCTGTCAAGCCTAGATTCCTCCTCCTACTTATTCTCCCTGACTGCCAGCCCCACCTATCCACCTACTGCCTGGTTATTGGCTGTTCAGCTTTTTTTTTTTTTCTTTTTGGTTTTTCGAGACAGGGTTTCTCTGTGTAGCTTTGGAGCCCTTCCTGGAACTCACTTTGTAGACCAGGCTATCCTTGAACTTACAGAAATCTGCTTGCCTCTGCCTCCCGAGTATTGGGATTAAAGGTGTGAGCCACCACTGCTCAGTTTGGCTGTTCAGCTTTTTATTAGACCAATCAAGTGCTTTAGGCAAGCAAGGTAAAACAAATGCAACACATCTTTTTTTTGTTTTTTTTTGAGACAGGGTTTCTCTGTGTAGCTTTGCGCCTTTCCTGGAACTCACTTGGTAGCCCAGGCTGGCCTCGAACTCACAAAGATCCGCCTGCCTCTGCCTCCCGAGTGCTGGGATTAAAGGCGTGTGCCACCACCGCCCGGCACGCTACACATCTTTACATAGTTAAACAAATACAGCATGAACAAATGCAACACACCTTTACATAGTTAAAGTAATATTTGCAACATAAACAAATGCAACACAACTTTACATAATTAAAGTACTTTTCCACAGCACTTGTGGGAATCAATTATCTTCTTCTACTACATGGGTTCTGGGAATTGAGCCCAGGTCTTCAGGACCCTTAATTGCTAAGCCAAATGGTTGGTCCATCTGCTTAGTTTTAACCATGACTCATCCAGTAACATGCTTTCTGTGTAGGCATGATAACTTGAGTTCAGAAACCCAGAACCCAATGGGTAAAAAGCCAGGTTCTATGGTGTACATCTGTAATCCCAGTTTGGGGAGGTAGAGACAGAGGGGTCCATGGAGCTGACTGGTAGGTCAGTCTAGATAAATGGCTATGAAGTAGAATAAGGTAGAAAAGAGCAATTATTAGATGCTGATTTATTGATTTATTTAGTGATTACTTAAAGCACAATTTGTACTGTCTACTTGCCAAGCATGATTTCACTTGTTACCTGAAACAGAATGACCTGGAGAATTAACTAAAACAATGGGTCATTGCCCTTAACAACCTGCTGACTGCCATGTACATATCTGTAAAATCTCACTTACTTGCCCACCCCATCTTGTAGTTTTAGAGTATAAAATGAGAATGTCAACTGTGCCTGGGAGCAATACTTTTCAGGACCTGTCCTGGCTTCGATCCCCTGGTGACATCTCTCCTCCACTTTCATTGGTATCAGATGCTTATTCCAGAAAGATTCCTGCGATACAGAAGCTCTAGAAGCAGTTCTCAACTTGTGGGTTACGACTCCCCAGGAGTCAAAGAACCCTTTCACAGAGGTTGTCTAAGACCATCAGAAAACACAGATATTTACGTTATGATTCATAACAGTAGCAAAATTACAGTTATGAAGTAGCAATGGAAATAATTTTATGTTTGGGGTCACCCCAACATGAAGAACTGTATTAAAGGGTCACAGCATTAGGAAGGTTGAGAATCACTGACCTAGGCCTTGTCTCAAAAAAAAAAAAAAAAAAAAAAAAAAAAGAAGATGGAGGCTAGCTCCTGGGAGTTTGATGTGGGGGGAACTGCTGGTGTGCCTTCACTGTTGGAATTCACTGCAGGGCACTGCTGGGGAGAATCCAGTGTGCACTGGTTCACTGGTCTCTGTCTCAGGGCAGGGCCAGACTGGAGTTTTGAAAGGACTAGACACAGATGGGTAGAAACCAAATGGGCTTGTAGTTAGGGCTGAAGAGGACAAAGGCATCATAGACTCGGGAAGGCTTGTGTGCTGCAGACCTTCCTCATGATTGGCTGACTGAAGCGAGCTCTCAGGAACTTCTGGAGTTCTCCCAAGGGCCTCAAAACCCACAGGAGAACCCGATTCTTCTGAGGAAAAGGACTCATCCGTCAGGATTAACAAAGTCTCACCAACATAATTGCCTAAACATGAGCTGAATGAGGACAACACCAAAAATGCCAAAGTTCCTGTGGGAAAGACCATGAGGTCTCAACCCTACACAAAGAACTGAGTCAGGCAGAGAGAGAAATAGAAATGCATATTCATAAATGCGTATGCATAAATGTAACAACAATTTATGAAAAAGAGGCTGTTACAGAATACTATTTTAACTAGGTAAAGATATATCACATTTGTCTACGCTGGGGAATATTACTTTACATGAAGGTGTGTTACATTTGTTTATGCTGCATTTGTTACTATGTAAACATGTGTTACATTTGTTTCACATTGCCTGCCTAAGGCACCTGATTGGTCTAATAAAAAGCTGAATGGCCACTAGCTAGGCAGGAGAGGGATAGGTGGGGCTGGCAGACAGAGAGAATAAGGGGAAAGAAAGAGAGAAGAAGAGAACAAGGGAGAAAGAGAGGGGGGACATGCCTAGGGCCAGAAGCTAGGCAGCTGCCAGTCAGCCAGTCATGGAGACAGCAGTAAAGTTAGATCTACATAAAGAAAGAAAGGTAAAATCTCCAGGTCAAAACGTAGATGAAGAGAAACGGGTTAAGTTATAAGAGCCAGCAAGAAATGAGCATAAGATAAGGCCAAGCATTCCTAACTAATAAGTCTCTGAGTCATGATTTGGGACCCAAAAAGAAAAGGATGGCTACAAGAGGCCATGCCTTTGAAAGAGAGAAAGGAGGGGTATACGGGAAAGTTTGGAGGTAGGAAAGGGAAGGGGTGATATAATTATAATCTCAAAAACAAAAGAAAAAAATCATTAAAAAAAAAGAAGGGCGGTCCTTTAGTCTTCGTCTTGGCCATGCCTTCTGTAGTTCATAGTTCTGCTGAGTTTCTTCTTATCTGTAAATAAGAATCAATCAGTCAGTCAGTCAAACAAACAAACAAACAAACAAACAAACATTTCCATGCTACATGCTTAGCAACTGCTGAAGTATGGAAATCGAGAAACCTCATCTCCATCCCGGTCAAGAGGAAGACACTGTGCTGTTAGATACAGTTAGTTATTTTTCATGTGTTTGTTTGCTCTATGTTTTGAGTTGTGATGAAATACTGAAGATAAACCAAGAGGTGTGAGGAATAAGACGCAAGCATCCAGGGACCCAGTGTTCTGCTTAAGAAGTGAAATGCTTGTGTGAGTGTCTGAAACTTTGGGTATTCTTGCTCTGTCTCCTAAGCTATCAGAGGGATACGTGTAGGCAATGCTTTTTCATTCTTACTTCTGTTATTAAGTACTGCGTGTTGATTACCAAGTACTGTGAGGCATTTCTTTGCTTACTCTTATGGTTTATGTACCTAATTTTCTATAATTTACATATGATGCTCAATGTTATGTTGGTGGGATTTAGCCATTTTGCTATGGCTCTTCTTAGTCCATTTTTTTTGTTGCTGAGTAGTATTCCTTCGAATGGCTACCATTTACCCATCTTTTTTTTTATTAATAAAAATTAATCATTAACTGAGTTCATCAATAAGTTTTTTTGTGGTTCAGCATTACAAACTAAAACCTTCCATGATTTTCTTTTTATATATTTATAAAAGGTTTCTTTGGGAATCTATTCAGAAAATAAATTCTTCAATATTACCAGATATTGCTAAATTATGGTCCTAGGCCCCACTATTTCATAGATTTATCAACACCTGATGTATTCAGACCTTAAATTCTGTTGATCCAATGGTGTGAAGTGACATCTCATTATAATTTTTTTTTGTATTTCTCCTAGTGAAATTTAAGCCATGGTTTTATGTATATATTATTATACTTAAATTAACCTGATTACCCATGTTTTTGATTTATAATTCAAACCTAAGTATTCTACTTCATTACATGCTCTTTGTAAATATTTAAATGGCTGTATAATATTCCAGGATGAGAGAGAAAAAAGGCCATTTGCTGTTACTAGAAATGTAGGTGTTGTCCAGACTTTCCCCGTTACAGCTGAGACTCTGAAGGCATTTGACCAGAAAACCTTCTACACATTTTGGATGGCTTCCTTGGGTTGGCTTGAAGAGCGGTTCCAGAGCTCTGGCTGTGGTGGTTGCCAAGTTGCTCTTGGAAAGGCCATTCCAATATTCTCGCCAACCAGCAGTGCACAACCCTGGTGTTGGGAGGGTACTGCTGACATCGTTTCTGGATTCTCTGGAGAATGGTTCCAAATGCTTCCTATAAGCCATTTGGAGCACATGCCAAGGACGTGGAGAGGGGGCTGGCTCAAGAGAACCGTCAGAATCTGGAATGCTGCAGAGCATCTAGTGGGCAGATGTGCTCCCCTCTACTTCCTAGGGAGCCTGACTAAGAAAGGAGGGACCAAGCACTTGGGGCTCACTACAGCTAGCTGCACAGGAGTCCCCTTCTTTCCCTTCAGCATAGTCCATCCCTGACTTTTTTGATCAAAAACTCGTACTTGCTTTCTGGAGATAAAAGGGCTCCCGGCCCCTGTTTTTGAGACAAGGTGTTATCCAATTCAGGCTGGCCTTGAACTCTCTGTGAAGCCAAAGGTGACTTTGGACTTCTGACCCTGGGGAACAGGGTGTGCCTGTTTCCCACGTTCCAGTTATCACCGGCACATCCCACCAGTTCATAGTGTCGTGAATCAAACCCAGAGCTTTCTGAGTACCGAGCAGGCACTCGGCTATCTGAGCCCCAACACCAGCCCTGCGACTTAAAGAAATTGAATCCTTTTCCCCTTGGAGATAAGATAGTATGTGTATTATGCTATGTATAATAGTTTATCAAACCCATCAAATATCAGCCACTTGCTATATCCTGGAAAAATCCCCAGAGATTTGATAGCCCATTGCCTTATCATGGACCCTATAGCAGCCTGTTTACCATATACTCTATAATGCCAACATTAGTTATAAGAGTTACAACAGTTGTATCCATGGTTTGTAGTAATACCTAAGGTTATTGTTATTAACTGTTAGTGCCTGAGAATTTGTTACAAAATTGTGCCTTTTGGGGGTATGGCTGGGATGTAGGTGTTGGAGTACAGGGGTACTTTTACCCCAGAGTTAACAGATTTTTTTTCATAGCTGAGCCAGTATGCTAGATTGAGGCTTCTCAGCTCTGGCACACTGCCCTGCTGGGCTAATATGTTAATAATAAGTGGTGCTCCTTCTGCACTGGCCCTGCCCCTTATTAGTGTCCCCCAGGATCTGCTCTGCCTCACGAGTCTCCATTCTGCCCCCAGTATTCCGCTGGGGGCCTCCAGGGGTGGAGTTTGAGAGCTGCTCATACATCATAGGTAGCTCTTTAAAAAGAGATCCCACAGAAGGCAAGATAATTTAATGGCCATGAGTAACGTTTGCAGGTCCAGAGGCTGAGAGAACGATGAGACTGATGAGACCTTGGTGCCCAGGACACGGTCTCCCCGTCTAATGGGGAAGAAGCCACCTGGTACTACATAGGGAAGGGGGTTCTTCTCCCCGCCCCCAATCTTCCTTTGAAGTTCATGGACTGTATTTGCTAATAGACCAAGAGGGGGAAAGAAAGGATATGGAAGAATATGGAAAGGATACCGTAATATTCTACATCTGCACTGTAGTTCAGTTCTTTAACTCAAAGAATGGAAATCTATGAAAGGTGAACATGAGCTAGGGCTAATGTAGCCAGACCACCCCAGTGGGAATCTCTTAGCTGCAATGCTCCAGTTCTTCATGGGGAGGGATTTTCAAGGCTACACAATGAACTCTAAGGACAGTTTTTAGTCCCTCCACGCACACACTCCGGCAAGGATTTCCCTGTATAATGCAGGTACCTGCTAAGGTTTAATAACATGTATTGCAATGTTTCAACTTTTGCTGTTTGCAAACACTATCTGTATTAGTTCCTTTTCTGTCACTGTGATAAAACACAAGGACCAAAACAATTATAGAAGAAAGAGTTTATTTGGGCTTATGGTTCCAGAGGGATAAGAGTCCACAGCGATGGGAAGGCATGGCAGCAAGCTGTAGTTGTGGCCTGGAAAGCTGAGAGCTCACACCTTCAGATGAAAGCGCAAGAGAAATGAAGGCAGAGAAAGGGAACTGTCAGTGTGGGGAAACTAAACACTCAAAACCTCCCCCTGGTGACACACTTCCCCCAGCAGGGCTACACCTCCAAAACCTCCCCCTGGTGACACACTTCCCCCAGCAGGGCTGCACCTCCAAAACCTCCTCAATCAGCTCCACCAACAGTGGACCAAGTGAGATATGGGGGACACACTCATTAAAACTGCTACACTCTTTTACAACAAACCACACAGCACCCAAACCTGACACAAATGGCCACAAAGCAAAACAAAACAAAAACAATACACTCAAGAGCACACACGGTCAGGAACCGATTTTTGTAAACCGATAGAATTTTAACATAGTTGGATAAAATTCCTCAATATAAGAAGTTGTTTCTGATTTATTAATGTTATAAGCATATTAATTGTTATCACCATTATTAAAACTAATGAATTAGACTTGGCACTGGATCCATATAATTAGAGAAATAAAATTCTCTGAATGCTGAACTCCTGGGCAATCTGACGACTCCACCAGTTCCATTATTAATTTCAGGGTTATTCAGCTTAGCTTCAATTAAAATCAAACATTTATTTTATTACTTTCGATTGAGTTGTTATCTTTGAATGGGTAATGTGGGTAATATATGCACAAGGTAATAAAATTCAAATAGCAAGTCTCTGTCCAATCACTGACCCGTGTGCCTACCACCTCCTCAGTGGCAGCCAGTATTGTCAGAGTTTTATTGTTCACCTCTGAGAGATTTATCAGAGCTCCACCTGCCCATTTATATCTTTATATAGCTCTATCTATATCTGATTTTATTTCATATAAAGGGGAGCATAGTTTATATATTATTCTGCTGCTGCATTTTTCTTAGTGTTACGTCTTGTCCATAGTTTCACAGTTCCTTGGTTTTGAATGGCTGCGTTGTATTTTGTTGAAACTCAGAAACATGTGGAGCAACTGTCACATGCTAGGTGCCACACGGGAAGTGACGATGGATACAGCAGGACTCTGTGGGCAAAGTGATTGGCTGTGTATCTTCTCTAGGGAAGCTGTGAGAAGAATCAAGAAAGGAGCCTCAGAGGGAAAGGCTAGGTCTATGTGAAGCTCTAAGAACTCCTTCTGGAAGGGAAAGATTTGAACAAGGTATGACAGGGGCTAAAAACACCATGTAGGGAGGAGTAGAAAGGAATGTCAAGTAACTCTGTTGGAGGCATGGTGACTGTGGCGTGTGGGCATGGACTGGTGCCCAAGCAGGTGGTGGACATGGAGATGTAGGCATGAGGATAGAGGTAGGGGACAGTTTGGATGTTCGGGATGTCAAGCTCACGAGCAAAGCAGTGTATGTTCGTGTACATGTATATGTGTGGCACATGGATGTGAGGGTGTTGTATGGAGTCTTGGAAAAGAGGGTGGAGCTAGAAGAGGGAAAGCTATTGAGTAGGCCAGAAAGTAGAAAGGGCCCAGAGGAGAGGAGACAGGAAGTGTGAACTCTTGAAACATCATGGATCTAATTTTTCTTATGAATAAGGGTTGGCAGCTTCCTGACATCATTAGCCATTCTAAATCTATTCCCTGATGAACCTGGAGTTTTGAATTCCTAATGAGGACAGTCTGACTGACAACCCATTTAGGATAATACACTTTAATAGAACAGTCAAACACACTTATTTCAACTGAGATACAGAGTGCCATTAATTTGCAGAAGAAAAATAACTGTGGGGTGGTACCCTCTGCCATGCAGCTACCATTGACAAGGCTGATTGGAGATGTCACTGAGTTACCATGTACAATGGCTTCTAAACATCATGCTTCTGTGCTTCATTGTGTACTTGCAAAGAGATTTTTTTAAAAAGCTATTTGTTAGACACTTAAAAATGGCAAAAAAATAATGAAGGAAAATAAAATTCTCCAGGTAACTTTAAGAGAAAAGAATAAATGGCATTTTGCAAGTCAAGTTCATTAGCCTGTCTCTTGTATCCATACCCTAGTGATGGATGGACAGCACCTGCTTTTCTTTGGTATTTGAGTTCTCTCAGAATTCCAAGAGGTTCTCCATTAGGAAGTGAGGAAGCATGATCATTAGCACACAATGTATTGATGAAATTCAAAGTGACTTGATTCTAAAACAATATAGTATATTTTCCGCAATCCTAGAATGATTAAAAAAAATATAGACCTCTCCTTGCCCTCTGGAGAGAAATACACATAATGCTGAGAGTTAAATTGACATCTTTTTTCTGTGTTCCCCTAATAAGTAGTTTCTTGCCCTGAGTGAGTGAGTGGCTATTTTCAAAGCCTGTCAAATATTTCAAGTTGCCTGCTGGGGAGCAGCCCAGGTGGGGTCAGCCACCGCTTTTGTTCGGCACAAGCTGTTTTAGTGGGTGGTGAGTTCCAGCAAAGACTCTAAATTCTAATCCAGAGAGGGTTTGGGCAGAGGATTTGAGGCTGTAACCTCAGAAGCCATCACCATGGGAGTGAGGACAGAGTCAGATTGGCATGGGGATGGCATCCTGCCAGCAACAGGCACCACGGTCTATCTGCCCAGGCAGAAAGTCACCCTGAACCTACTTCCTCTTTGACCTCCCCTGGACACTCTTGGGGCCAGACACATCCAACTGCTGGGCTGTTTCTGAAATGCTGCTGGACTTCGATTCCTTGTCACTCTCCTGTTGGAGCTCTCCCCAGAGAGCCAGACTTAAAGGTGCACAGGAAGGGGTTGTATTTTCCCTTTTTCTTAAATATTTTCATACAGAAAATTTGAGACATGATATAAAAACAGAGGGAAAGTCATATTAAAACTTACAATTTACTGTCAACAGTTGTCAAAATTTTGAAAAATTCCATTGATACCACCCACCTTTTAGAACATGGTAAGATAAAGCAAAACTCAGTCATGCAATTTTACCTGTGTGTACTTAAAACACACCTCTGCTAGAAGACAAGTGTTTTTCTACATGTTATAATGTCATTGTCACACATCAAATTAAAGAGAAGCCAGAGGCTCACAACTTTAATCCCAACACTTGGGAGTAAAAGGCAGGTGGATCTCTGTAAACTTGAGGTCAGTCTGTTCTTATAGACAGTTCCAGGCCAGCCAGAGCTGCACAATGAGGCTCTGTCTCAAAATTTAAAAAACGAAGAAAGGAAGAAAGAAAGAAAGGAAGGAAAGAAGGAAGGGAGGAAAGAAAGAAGGGAGAAAGAAAGAAGGGAGAAAGATGTATATAAAAGCAATGGGATTTTTCGCAGCTTTAAAGAAGAAGGGAGTCATGTCATCTGCAGGAAAA
The DNA here is from genome assembly GCA_902168415.1 of Peromyscus melanophrys. NCBI lineage: Eukaryota > Metazoa > Chordata > Mammalia > Rodentia > Cricetidae > Peromyscus > Peromyscus melanophrys. The sequence goes on along the minus strand of CABHPR010140292.1, from coordinate 34,440 downwards.
TGGTTGCAACTGGAGAGGTCATATTAGTTGAATGAAGCCACTCTCAGAAAGGCAAATTATTGTATTTCTGTTCTGTCTGTGATTTCTAGACTTTCTATACATTTATAAAATTCTGTGTATATGTGTGTGAGTGTGCATGTGTGTGTGAATGTGTGTGTATGTGTTTGTGTGAGTGTGTATATGTGTGTGTATGTGTGTGAGTGTGAATGTGTGTGTGTATGTGTGTGTGTATGTGTGTGAGTGTGTGTATGTGTGTGTGAGTGTGTATGTGTGTGTGTGAGTGTGTATGTGTGTATGAGTGTGTATGTGTGTGTGTGTGAGTGTGTATGTGTGTGAGAGTGTGTGTATGTGAGTGTGTGTGTGGATGAAAGTAGAAGTGAAGTTGTCTAGAGGAACAAAGTGGGTGATAGGAAGGGGAAGCGGAAGAGGAGGGAGGGAAAGGCAGAGGGAAGGGGAGGAGGCAAAGGGAGAGGAAGAGGAGGAGGTGTGGGTGGAATACGTTAAATGTATAAGATATACTTGCATGGACATTTAAAAAAGAGTAATAGTAACTTCCTAATATTATTCAGTGCAAAAATTCCCACTGTTTAGATCATCTTCAGATTGTCTTTCAAAGGTATTTTGTTTCAAGCTGGATCCGGACAACATGTAAACATTGTCCCCTGTAGTGGGCTTGTGTTTGAGCATCTTTGAATGTGTAACAACCTCATTTTCTACTGCAAAACATCATTTATCTGTTGAGGAAAACTAATCATGTGTCTATAAAAGGTACCGTGCCACAGATTGATTGCTTACATTCATGTGAATTTTAATCCAACCACATCCATTCCCTGTAAAGAATTAATTGGTTCTGAGACTAATTTAGTCTCTTCTCTTCTTCCTGCAGGAACGCAAGACAGATGGTGCTGTGAGCTTCCTTCCTCAGGCACCCCAGCGGGAGTGGCCCATTGTTAACCGATGCAGTGTCGAGGGGATGGGGCCTTGAGAGTTGGTTGATGGGTCTAACTTAGGTGTTCAAAGCAGGGTATCTGAGGGAGTAGACACATGCTAATGCCCGATCTGTTAGCAGTGTCTGCGCATGTGCATGGCATGTATGTTCACGTGCGTGGAAGCCAGAGGTCAGCCTTCGGTGTCATTCTTGAGGCACGGTCTACCTTATTTTTTGAGACAGAGCCTCTCTCTGGGACCTAGGGCTCCCTGACAGGCTGGGCGGGCTGGCCTCCAAGCCCAAGAATCTTCCTTGTTCAATCCCTGAGTCCTTGGATTGAACATGTGCTACCATGCCTGGCTTTTTACATGGGTGCTGGGGATCGAACTCAGGTCCTTACGCTCTGAGGCAAGCATTTGACAGACTGAACTATTGCCCCAGACCCTTCTCATCTCTTTACCTGATTTACATTAGTGACGTTGAAGAGAAAGCCTCAGTTCCTTGCTGGATCACAGATGAGAATCAGGGCAATCTGAGAATATATCATGGGCGGAGGAGATGGCTCCGTGGTTAAGAGCACAGACTGTTCTTGCAGAGGACCTGAGTTTGGGTCCCAGCACCGAGTCGGGTGGCTTACAACCACCTGTAGGTACAGCTCAGGGAGGACCTGAAATCTCTGGCATTTGCAGGCACCTGCATTTACTTGTACATATCCACACATGGATCCACGCATATCAACACACATAATCAAAAATAAATACACCTCCCCCAAAGGCTCCCAAATCTCAGTGGATCACTCTTTTAAACTGGACAAGAGAGATCTGAGGCTGCTGTTCCCATGCAGCTGTGATCATCGGCTGTCCACAGCTGTCAGATCACCTGGCTGTTAGCCTGGCTTTGCAGAACACCCATCCTGGTGTTCTCAGGTGTCATCCAGTGTCAGAGGAGGTTGTGGGCTACTGAAGGCCTTGCAGCCTAGAGCCAGGGAGCACACTCTAAGTGCTGTGATTCCATTTTTATTTTGTTTATTGATATTTTTTAAGTTAAAATACAATTACGTCATTCCCTCCCCACTCCCATTTTCCACCCCTCCCATGAGCCTGCTCTTGACCCCTTTCAAGTTCATGACCTCTTTTTCTTTGCTTTATATAATATAGACCTATATATTCCTAAATATATGAATACAACCTACTCAGTCCACAAAATGTTACTTGTATGGATATAATTTCAGGGCTAACCACTTGGTATTGGGTAACGAATTGGGGGGGGGGAGCTCTTCTTCTACCATACTCAGCATCCTTTAGTTGCCTGATTATAATTTTGTAGTGCTGTTCTCTTGAAAATAAACCTGAGGGGAAAGCCAGGAGGGCTGAGACAAGCGCTAACAGCATCGATGTGATGAGCCTGCCTCCTGCACATCTGGCTCAGCCTGTCTGGTCCCAGCGAGGAGGGCAAGGGGGCCTTCTGTGGTAGAATGATCCTGGCATTCTGTATCTCAATGTTCTTGTCCCTTGTAAACAGAGGTGTTTACAGAATCCTCTACTGGGAGATCGTTAAAAAGGGGAAGGTGTATGAATAGACTTCTTTGTTGTCTCCCTTTCTCAGGCTCACTTTCCTTCCTCATCCTTTGATGCTGTCCTATAAGAGATGGGGAGAGAAGGCTGTAATGTTAGCAACCTGGAGACCTGGGTTTCAGATCTGATCTTGTCACTCTGTGACCTTGGGAAAGTCATCCCACCTCTCTGGACCTCCGTGTCTGTCAAATGAAGGGCTGGATTGGACAAATAGCATTTGATAATCCCATTTTCTCTGAGCTGTGTGAATGAAGGATGAAAGTGGTTGAAGGCTATCAGTGAGCCCACACTCTTGGTGCCGGGGTCAGCCCTGAATTGGGGGAATGCCCTTTAGTGTTGACTGTCCCCTTCTTCACTGCACATTCTGCATCTGTGTCCTCCTGATTCCCACTGGTGATAAGGACGTTATTCCTGTGCATTCCATAGAGCTGTCCCATTACCTTGTTCTAACCTTGTCTTCGAAACTCAGCAGCTCTGGGGTTTACTCTCCTGAGTGCCTCAGTCCAACGACTGTTGAACATTGACTATGCAAAACTCTGCTGCTGAGCACAGGGCTAGACATACACCCTCAGGGTGAGACTCTCCATGGAGGGTTGCACACCACTGCCTGTGTTACAGGCTCTTTCTGTGAGGGGAGGCCTGCTGGATGGAAAGCACCCATGGATAGAAGGGAGGGCATATTAGTTGTTGAAAACCTGTTGGGTGAAGCTCAGGGAATAATTAGTGCGTTTAATGAAAAGAAAAGTCTGCTGGGCGGTGGTGGCGCACGCCTTTAATCCCAGCACTCGGGAGGCAGAGGCAGGTGGATCTCTGTGAGTTTGAGGCCAGCCTGGTCTACAGAGCGAGATCCAGGAAAGGCGCAAAGCTACACAGAGAAACCCTGTCTCGAAAAATCAAAAAAAAAAAAAAAAAAAAAAAAAAGAAAAGAAAAGAAAAGAAAAGTCAGTGTGGTGAGTGAGTTGATGAGCTGGATGTGAGGGTGACATTGGGAGAAGATGAGCCATGGGGGAAGTTTTGAATGCCCTGTTGAAGAATCTGGGTGACAGGGCTCTACTGAAGGTGAGCTGGATTCTGGGAAAATCTGAAGCTATGTTATCCTAGAATTTAGTACATTTGGTGGAACAATGTGAAGGGCATAGACCCAATCCCATAGTCTACTTGTGTTTGGGATCCAGAACCCCAAATTTCAGGTGGTTACATAGGACCAGCGTGGATAAAAGAGACCCCCCCCCTCACTCTTAGTTATAGCAAGAGTGAGGGAACACAGGGAATTGGCAGACTTGAGGAAGTACCTCATGAGATGGCGTTGGAGCACCCAGGAAAGTCCTTGGGATTCTTGGGATGATGTGGGAGAGATGGGAGCAGTCTGTGGGTTCTAGAGAGTGGGTGGGGATGGGGGGTGGGGACAGAGAAATGCCTTTGTGTAAATGTCATCAGTTTCCCTGGAAGACAAGAGCGTGGGAGGATCTTGGGTTGTGGCTGTTAGAGTAAATCTTGAACCAACTCTGCCAGACCCTGATCAAGGTGCTATATTGAAACTCCAGCCCCTTCCTACTTCCTGCCATTGCCAAACTCAGTCACCCACTGTGACCCACATCCTGATAGCCTGGGTGAGGCAGTTTCTAAGACCTTGTCTGGACAAACAACTCCAGGATGGAGAAACTGCAGGCTTGGTGAAGTCTGGGCACTTGCATTCCCCAAACTCCACATATAAACTCCAAGTGTCTCCTTCCCCTTCCGGCAGGCTCCTCTTTCTTGCTGCATCTGCCCCTCACTGTTTGAAATAAGCAGGTCTGTGTGTTGAGGTCAGGCTGGTCTCCTGGTTCCTTAAGCCATTGCAGAAATCTAACAACCACAGGAAGAAGGGAGCTGATCAGTAAGTCTTGGCGGGCTCATGTGATGGGGAGGGGAAGGGGACTGAGTAACTCTTCAAGACTGTGGTGGGATGGGGGGGGCAGGTGACTCCCCACGGCAGTGATGGGGTGGAGCGCAGGCCACTTGTCTGACCTCCACATAAGGCAGAGGATATCCCGGCTTCCTTCTGTGCAGAAGCCTCCAGATGTCCTGGGCTCTTGGTGTGGAGACTTTCGTTCCTTTTGTTCTGTTTGTTTTGCCTTTCAGGGCTGGGATGGATCCTTGGCGCTTGCCCACTCCAGGCAAGTGCTCTATTGTGGAATTATAGCTCCTCTTTGCTGTTTATGCTCAGCCACATCCCAGGAAGCACGGCTGAGCTAGTATCTTGTTTTTAAAAATGGTTTTGAATCTTCTAAAGCCCACGGATTATTAGCCAATGGGCTTCTTCAATCACAGAATGAACCAAGGTACGTTTGCAGAAGGAGCTGGCTTCTCCGCTTTCTTCTCTACGTGGGTCTCACGGCTCACCTCAGCCCCAGCCACCATGGCTTGGTGTGCAGTGAAAGTGAAAAACCCTTTAGTTCTTAGTAATTAGAGTGAGATGTGGAAATCAGGTCTCAAGAAGCCGAGGGCCTCATTCTAGCTGTCTTTCACATGTCAGCGCCCTCTGATCTCTCATTCTCTGGTGGCACCTGCTCAGATCCATTCAACACATCCACTTCAGTAACTCGATTACCCTGGGCAGTGCATTTACATAACACACCTCCCTCTAGTCAGGTGCAGAGCTCAGTCATTTCGCACGGGGCCTGGCGTCTCTCCTCTAATATCACTTTACACACAGATAATGAACACAGGTTCCCAACAAGTGACTGCCTCAGTCGATACAGGAGGCGCAGTCCTACCTGCGTGCGCTGCCTGCGCTGCTCCTGGAACCAATTAGCCAGCGTAAGTCCAGCGCTGCGGGAATACTTTCCCCAAAGTGGTTCTCAGGCTCACCCTGGGGTTATCTTTGTCTGTTCTTTACAGAGGGCATGCAGAGCACGCACGTTGTGCGGCTCTCTTGGGAGGCCAGTCAGGTTATCGTGCTAGCTGAGAGCCTGGCTTGAATTCCCTCTCTTCAGTGCCTTGATGCACATAAAAGGACTCAGGGTGATTTGGTGTGTGGAGAGATGCCAGGAACCCATGCCAGGCCTGATGCTTTTTTTGCAGCGAAGCCGCAGAGAGATCCGAGGAGGCGTCTCAGCCTCCTTCCCCGTCAAGTCTCAGGGTTTTAACTTGGCTCACAGAACTGATCCAGGGAGAAACACAAGTGCTCTTCTGGCTTCTGCTCTTCTCTCTTCTGTCCCCTCTGGCTGAGCAATCCTTGTTGATGTGAAGGGAAGTCACTACGCGGGAGTCAACTTGGGTTTGCTGACTTGGGAGAACAACTCGCCAAGTTCCTAGTTAGTTTTCCTGTGGAAATGCTGATTTGCATTGTTTTTTAAAATTGTGTGTTTGAATGTGTGTGTGTGTGTGTGTGAACATATATATGTGTGTGCATACGGGCTGGTCTATCATTTCTCAGTAGCTGTTCACCTTGTTTTCCTGAGACAGGGTCTCTCTCTGAACCTGAGGCTAGCCTGATAGGCTAGACTGGTGGCCAGTGAGCCCCAGGAATCTGCCTCCTCAGCTCTGGGGAGAGCCACATCCTGCTTTTACATGGATGCTGGAGGTCTATCCAAGGTCCTCATGTTTGCTCAGTAAGCCCTTTACTGACTGAGCTGGTGCCCCAGCCTTGGAATTGCTACTGCTTTTCTAGGCTGCTGCTGATCAACCATCTGTGAAAACTGTGTGCACAAGCAAAGCTCTGCACAGATACACAGGTTGTGCAGTGTGGGGTGCTGATGAGGGAGGTGGGAACAGCAGGGCCTCAAAGACAGAAGGCAAGGGCCTGGGATACTCTGCTCAGCTCTGCCGCTTACTAGGGTGGGGGCCTCATCGCCTTACCTAGACAAGACTTGGGGCTCAGTTTCCTCAGTAACTGCATAGCTCACTCAAGGTTGTTCGAAGATTAGAGAAGACAATGAGGGACAAGATTTGGAAGACAGAGAAGGAAGGAATTGTTGGTGTCTTTGTTGATGTAATTGTGACCTTAATCCAGCTCTCCCAGGCCCTTGGTTATTTAAAATATTAAAAAAATCACAATTATTTATCTATTTATTTATTTATTTATTTATTTATTTATTTATTCATTTATTCATTTTTGAGTCAGGGTCTTACTATGTAGCCCTAGCTGTCCTGAAACTCCTCTGTAGACCAGGCTGGCCTCAAACTCACAGAGGTTTGCCTACTTCCTGGGTGCTGGAATCAGAAAATCTTAAAGTTTTTTTTTTAAAAATTATTTACTTATTTGTATGTGTGTATGTGTGTGTTCATGTGGGTATTTAGGTGCCTGCTGAAGCCAGAAGAGGTTGTTAGATCCTATGGAGCTGGAGTTTCAGGCAGTTATAAGCCTCCTCATGTGGGAACTGAACTCGGGTCCTCTGTAAGAAAAGCAAGCACTCGTTACTGCCGAGCCATTTTTCCAGCCCTGGCTATTTCATCCACGTTGTTTTTATTTTCCATTAGTTCAATATTGCTTTAGTTTTAAAAGCCTGTCTCTCTGAGTTAGGTCTCAATGAGACAATAACTAAGACAGGGCCTGTGTGGACAGTCTTTTCATGAGCAGCTGCTCCATCGGTGACTTGTATACAGTTGGTGCTTAATGAATCTTGCAGGTCCATAGAAGCCATCTGAATATCCTGGCTTGTCTTGTGACTAATTTTAGAAAAGGGCAATAGAGATTTGACTCAAAGAAAAGGGGAAAAAATGAGCCCAAAGAGTTATTCTGTACCAATTTATTCTTTTCTTGATGTCCTTTTTCTTTGATTTAATGAATGACTCTGATTCCCTAAGCCTATTGTGGAAGTCAGTCACTCATCACCAGTTCTCTCTCCCCAGCGAGAGAGTAACGTCTTTAATGATGGCACCTTGTTGTGACTAATGGAATGAGACTGGGAGAGATATCTCCTGAGTAAAGTTATAATCTCCACTTCAGTCTAATATGATATCTTAGACTGAAAGGTGCAATGGGATTAAGACACCATCCCCCCTATCAGATTAGAAGTATCGACACATTTGAAACTTTAAGGCTACACATCCATTGCCTTTTGATATAGTTTTGAGCGGGGTGAATTCCCACCGGGATGGCCGTGGGGAGGCTTGAGTATCTGTGGTTGGTGCCAAATTGCTGCAAACAACATTCTGCTTCAATCTATCAACTGCTCATGGAGCTCCTGTAAAGTGCAGAACACTGTACTGAGCGTTGTGGGAGAGACAAAAAAAAAAATGAGGCGATTTGGTCACTGCCTGTGCATCAACTCCTGTGGGCACGGGGCCTGCATCAGAAAGTCAGAGGCTGCAGGTGCATTCCTTTCAGTCCTGACTGGTGCTTTCTTACAGTGCTAGGAGCCTGGATTCCAACCTTTGATTTCACAGCTCTGTGCTTGTACTTGGGGGTCTAAACCTTGGTGCAGAGAGAATGCTTCTCTTCCTGCTTCTTTTTCAGTAACATTGGCCACAGAAAGATCGGCAAGTTAGTGATTTGCCCTCATTAAAAGGATGTGAGAATATTTAGGGATGAGAAGGTGGGGTAGGGCAGAGGCAAATTTTTGGGTTTGAAAAGGATCTATGTTGCCCTAGTTATTTAAATACATTTCCCCAAGGTCAAATGGGCTGTTTTCTCCCTGTCCCCTTCACAGTCTCTAATCTGTTTCATCACGTCATTGAGTAGAGAACATGATTGCCCTCACATTCTCTGTTATAGGCTATGAGATCAAGATTTCAATAGTGAATAGACTCAAGTCCAAAGTTATTTCAAATGTTCCCACAGAGACTCAACTTCTTTAATTATGAAAATCAAACTTACTAAAGTCCCTTGAGAGAGTTTACAGGAGAAGAGGAACAGGAAGCCAAGCCACAGGCTAAATCCAGCTGCAGGCAAGCTTCCACTTGGATCCAATAGTAGTTCTTCCTTCTCAGGTTAAGGTGTAGACAAGTTGAGCTCCTGTACAGCCATTAGAATGTTGCTTTTTTCTTTTTGCATATGTATATGTGTGTAACATGTGTATTCATGTTTGCATATGAGTATGTGGGTACATGTGTAGGTGTGTGTGCCTGAGTATGTAGTCTTCTTTCTGTCTCTCTGGTCTCTGTCTGTCTCTGTCTGTCTTCTCTGTTTCTCTCTCTGTTTCTCTCTCTCTGTTTCTCTCTCTCTGTTTCTCTCTCTCTCTCTCTCTCTCTCTCTCTCTCTCTCTCTCTCTCTCTCTCTCTGTGCATGTGTGCATGCACGTGTGTAAAGGCCAGAGGTTGGTGATGAGAGTCCTCCTCAATTGTTCTCTGTGTTATTCATTGAGGCAGGGCCTCTCACTGGAGCTTAGCAGTTCATTTAGTCTCACTAGCCAGCTTGTTTGGTGATCTTCTGCCCTGTTTTCTGGGTGGTGGAATTACAGATGATTTGCCTTGCCCACCCAACTTTTACATGAGTGTTGGAAATCTGAAGACCAGTTCTCACACACTTGTTTATACACTGATCCACTTCCCCAGCTCATGAATTGGTGACCCCTGATGAGTCAAAACGCTATATCTGATTGAACAGGGGCAATGGTTGGATAACAGGCATGAGATGAATATGGACTTTTTTTTTAAAGATTTATTTATTTATTTATTTTGTATACAGCATGTATGACTACAGGTCAGAAGAGGGCACCAGATCTCATTACAGATGGTTGTGAGCCACCATGTGGTTGCTGGGAATTGAACTCAGGACCTTTGGAAGAGCAGTCGGTGCTCTTAACCTCTGAGCCATCTCTCCAGCCCCGAATATGGATTTTTTTAATATTTATTTTTAAAGCTTTCACAAAGTATTTATTTGGATTTGGGCCACTTACTAGAAACTGTTCCATTTCATGGTCAACAGAGGAGGATCAGGTGATGTGGAGGTAAACACAGACATGTAATGTGGTGTATAATACCCAAAGATGATTTCCACTCTGCTCCATCCGTCATCTTCCCTGAGGAGAAGGTTAGGGGTAGCACCAGTGGTCCAGGACAAGGTGCCCCTTCCCAGAGATACTCAGCTAGAGACAGAGAGATACCAGCCCTGACCAGCCCTGGGTTAGTATCTCTCTGGTTTAGTATCATTTTTTTAAAAAGTATCTTTGAAATGGATATTTTCCATAATGCACAAAGTTAGGATAGGAATTAATTAGTTCCCCATAAATCCATTAAATTTAATAGCTACCAACATCTGCCAATCATTTCTTCTACCAACCTCCAATTTTCCTGGAGTAGATTATTTTTAAATAAAAAAAAATAGCATAGCATTCTCAGAGTACTTTTTTTAATTGAAAATGCTTCTTTTAAACAGTATATTCTGATCATAGTTTCCCCTCTCTCACTTCCTCCCAGATCCTCCCCACCTCTCCACCCACCCAACTGCACACTTTTCTCTCTCTTTAGAGAACAAACAGTGCAATTAAAAAAAAAACAAACCAGAATAAAACAAAGCCAACAGATAAACAGAAGAAAAAAGCATGAGAAACATACACATGCGTGAATGAGCGCACACACACACACACACACACACACACACACACACACACACTCCATAAAAACACAAAATTGAAAGCCACAATAGATAAACAAAAGACAAGTAAGTGCCTAAACCAAGCTGCTTCAGAGTGTTCCAAGGTCTCTCACTCTCTGCACACGGTCCAGTTGTGGGTCTCTGTATTAGTTCTCATCTACTGCAGGAAGAAGCTTCTCTGTTGATGGCTGAACAAGATACTGATCTAGGAGTATAGCGGAAAGTCATTAAGAGTCATTTTATTGTTATGTTCTGTTAGCACAACGATAGTATCTGGTTTCCCCCTAGGTCCGTGGCCTATCTCGTCTTAGGTTCTTGGCCACTCATGGGCTTTATCTTGTGGGGTGGGTCTTAAATCAACCAGAGAGTGGTTGGTTACTCTTGACATTTATACCACTATTGCACCAGCGTATCACGCAGGCAGGTCCCGGCACCCTTGTAGATAGAAGGGTTTGTAGCTGGCTTGGTGTTTAGCTTTCTACATCATATGAAATAAAATGAATGTGGTATGAAATGAATACACATCACCTTTGTCTCTTTACTTCACCCAGAATGTTTTTCTTTCCTAGCTCCATTCATTTACCTGTGAATTTCATTGTTTTAAACAACAGCTGCATTCTCAGAATATTTTTAAAGCAAATCAAAATACTGGGTTTTGTCACTTCAACTTTTGTCACATTAGGTACTTCAATGTCCTTCAGTGTCCATCATAACCATGATAACTGTTAAGAACAGCAACAGCAGCAGCAGCAACAACAAAAGCCTACTGAGATGCCTCAGTGGTTAAGTGCACTTGCTGCTCTTGCAGAGATCCCAGGTTCAGTTTCTAGCACCGACACAGTGGCCTATAACTTCTGTAACTCAAGTTCCAGGGGAACCAACTTTTCCTGGGTAGATATGAACAAATGCCTATTCACTCCATATAGGCCACCAGTGAAAAGGATTCCAGCCATGTCAAGTTGTCTAGCTTGATTACAACTTGCTGGGGTTACTAACATAGGCGAGGGGTTACTTATAGAGCATGGGTGACTCAAAGGTCTTGCCCATCCTAGCGTAACTCACAAAAGCTCAACTTGTAGGCAGTTCCACTGAACATTCTTCTCACCACAAGTAATTTCTTATTGTTTGTATAGCATTGGGGGGAGTTTTCATGAGTCTTGAAATTTTCTGAACTTCTTGAGTCTTGCAAGCTTTGGGTTGTAAGCCACTAGACTTGGGTGCTAGGATCCAAATTCGGGTCCTTTGGAAGAGCAGTATGTGCTCTTAACTGCTGTGGTAGTTTGAATGTAATTGGCCCACATAATCTCATAGTGAGTGACACTATTAGGAGGTGTGGCTTTGTTGGAGTGGGTATGGCCTTGTTGGAGGAAGTGTGTTACTGTGGGGGCGGCCTTTGAGGTTTCCTGTGCTCAGGATACTGCCGACTGTGTCAGTTGACTTCCTGTTGCCTGCAAGCCAAGATGTAGCCAGCACCAAGTCTGCCTACATGCTGCCATGCTCCCCACCATGATGACAATGGACTAATCCTCTGAACTGTAAGCCACCCCAATTAAATGTTTTCTTTATAAGAGTTGTCGTGGTCATGGTGTCTCTTTATGGCAATAAAATCCCTGAGACAATTGCTTAGCCATATCTTCAACACTTACAGTGCAATTTCAAACCAACAGAATAACAAAGTCCTTCCTCATCTGCACCACATGCCTTCTTACTTTTTCTGTGGTGATATGAGTAAGGAAAAGGATGTAGAGTGCAGAGACCCTCTAAGAAGGTTGAAATGTCCTTGCAAAAGGAAATAAACCATGCCTCTACCACACGTATGGAGCTTGGAGAGGAGGATTGACTCATTGGGTGATGACTAGAGGTCAGAACAAGACATGAGGATTGCTCTTTCCTGAGAAGATGTATATCTCACCAGGGAGGATGCCTCTACAATGCTAGACACTCAATAGCTTCTAATTCATCCAAGCCTTCAATATAAATTGCCTATGATTTTCCTCAACAATGCTATGGGATCCTTACCTGAAACAACGCAAGGAAAGTTCTACAGAAGCCCTGCACACTGTATTTCTTTTTCTCCTCATCCCCTCCCAAGGCCGCTCCATGATTCCCATTACTGTGTAGAGCAGGCAACCCCTCTTTCACTCAACAAAGGAATTTAGCAATTCGTGAAGCTGTTTCATCTTGGCAGCAGCAACACCGAATAGCAATCGTGCGGCAGAGTCAACACTAATAGCTGACAGCAAATTAAAGTTCCAGCCTAGCGGGATGTAGCACCGCCACCTCTCGACACCTCCAATACGGGGTCTGGTGCTTTAGCATGGCATGCACCAGCTGTAGTCCATGACGCATCATCGTTATGTATCTGTCCATCCACATTTGTTAGCAACAGGCAGGGCTCAGAAGACTTCTGTGTAGCATGGATCTTAAAAGGTCTTATTAATAAAATAAAACCTGAAGCCAGGTATTGGGGTGAACGCTGGAAGGTCAGAGAAACAGAACAAGCCACAGCTTCCTCATCTCATCAATTCCTCAGCTGATCCTCTTTCCTCAGACTGGAAGCCTCTGAGTCCTCATCCAAATGGATCTCAGCTGAACTGCTGCTCAAAAGCCTAAAAGCTTAACCAGGCTAGTTCCTGGTCCTCACGCCTTATATACCTTTCTGCTTCCTGCCATCACTTCCTGGGATTAAAGGCGTGTGTCACCATGTCTGGCTGTTTCCAGTGTGGCTTTGAACTCACAGAGATCCAGATGGATCTCTGCCTTTGGAATGCTAGGATTAAAGGTGTGTGCGCCACCATGTTCTGGCCTCAATATCTAGTGGCTGTGCTGTTCTCTGACCCCAGATAGGTTTATCAGGGTGCACAGTATATTGGGGAGCACAATGTCACCACACTTCTGTGTTGCATAGAGGTTGCACTACCTCTAGATGCAGTAAACATGGCTGACAAGGCCTGCTTCCCAGTGTTGCTGTTCTTATACTTCAGGTGGCGGCGACCAACAGAGCCCGATTAAGAAGAGGTCTTTCAGAGTCTCAGCGGTTGCTCTTCTTTCTGAGAGAGCAGTCCTGTGGGTGCACATTCTCTCTGACCCATGCTTCTTGGAGTACCTTCTAAAATGTGTATTTGCCCATAGATGGCTGGATCGACCATTGCTTGACTGGGAAGATTGGACGTTTAGTACAGACAGACTCAAACTTGGTTGGTTCCCAGTGGGGACTTTCCTTGATTTTTTTGTGCCATTGGACAGACCATCTCAGTATAGCAATAGCTGCTCACCTAGTAAGAGCAGGAGAAGCTGGTTGTAAGGCCCTTAAAATTCTCCTTGGTTGTTATGGGCTTAGATTTTTTTTTTTTGCACTTTTATTAATACCTTTGAACTCATGCACACTCTTAGGTACCCCAAGCAAGTTTTCAGCACTTATAGATGTTTTGTGTGCTTTCTTTATCCTTTTAAAAATGATTTCTATTTTTATTATTGTTAATTGTGTGTGTGTGTGTGTGTGTGTGTGTGTGTGTGTGTGTGTGTGCATGTGTATGTACATGAATGCAGTGCCCATAGAAGCCAGAGAGGAATTCCTCTGTTGGAGTTACAGTCAGATTGTGAGTCTCCATGGGGTGCTGGGAACCGAACTCAGGTCCTTTGCAAGAGCAGCACGTGCTCTCTTACTGCTATGCCATCTCTCTAGGTCCTCTATCTTTGTTTTCAAGGCTGTTGAGTTGTTTTCTGTGAGGGATGATGCTTCCTTGTTTCTGGCTTTTTTAATTACAGAGCCCTTGTTAATTGTGTTAATTATTGGAGTTGGAGATGGGCTGGCTCACGTGACCCTGTGACAGGGCAGCCCCTCAGTGGCCTGTTATCACTTGGTAATTGCTCTTACTCAGGACACCTGGCCACTTTTCACTGAATGGGCCTCTGGTAGGGTTTACAGTGTGCTTTGCAGACAGCTGTGGGAGGAAGTGAGTTATGAGTTCTTCTTGCAGGTAGTAGGCATGTGAGGATGTACAGGGGCAGCCCAATCCTCTGAGTTGAGGTGGAATCTACTCTAGAATGGACTCTCTAAGCACGAGAGATACCAATTTAAATACCTTGATAGAGTCTGAACTGGGGCTGGGGACATAGCCCAGTCAATGAAGTGACTGCTGTGTAAGCGTGAGGATCTGAGATTGGATCCCAGCATCCTTGTAATGGTCCAACATGGTGGTTCATGTGAATAACCCAACGCTAGGGGAGTGGGGCAGAGGTGGGGATCCCTGGAGCTCATTTGCTAGCCAGCACAGCTGAACTGGGGAGCTCCAGGTTCAGTGAGAGACCCTGTCTCAGAATAATAAGGTGGGAGACAATCAAAGAAGACAACCGAGGTTGATCTTTGGTCTCCTTGTGCACATGCATCTGCACACACACGTGCATAAATCTACGTGAACACACACACACACAATCACCTGAATTTAACTTTAGATTTTGGAGTGGGTGGGTGGAGAGATGGGGAATATAGATGAAAAAGCCTTCTAGGAGTTGATAGTGGGTTATGGTTACATGGAACCTATCATGATCCTGTGGTTCTCTCTCTCTCTCTCTCTCTCTCTCTCTCTCTCTCTCTCTCTCTCTCTATATATATATATATATATATATATATATATATATAGAAACTTTGCATAATAAAAAGTTAAAAATATTTTTGAACTTGCAAAGTCTATATGTGGCTATGTGAGTTGGGATAACGGGATTTGACTATAATTATCTTATGTTGTTTGATATGAAAATTCATATCAAGCATTTTGCTGCTAATTTTATGCCATTCTATAAAAGGATTTAATGTGGCCCCTATTTTGTTGGTACCTTTGGGACTTCCTACAGTTCCCAAAACCACCAGTATGGGTGACAGACTACAGCTTTGGTCAGCTCCACACTGCCTAGGAGTCAGCCAACGTTTGACATACTTACCTAGGCTATTGTCTGATAGAAAATAAGACCTCCTCACTTCTCCCTGGAATTTTCTTGATGATTGTGGCTGTGGGGAGAAGGCTTTCTGAGGAGGGAAGTGTGTTCACAAGAACACACCTGCGTGTGTTGTTGCTTGTGTGTGGATCGTCCTCCTTGGGTTTATTCTCGTTTTTTAGAATGCTCTCCTGACTCACAATTCTAGACATCCAATCACACTTCATACAGCTAGTCTACATACAAAGGCAGGGTCTAAAAATGTTTTATGAATTAATAAATACTAGGAGAGCATGCTTAGGCTACACCCATAGAACACAATCTTAAATGAACTAACGCCTAAGACTAGAGTCTAGGAGGTCAAATAACCAGGAATAAATTCCTGCCTGCTCAGAACCTGCTTGTGGTGAGGTCAAGACCCAGTGTGGGGAAGCAAGATGAGAGCAAACAGTATACACAATAGTGAAAGAAGCACACTTAACACTCATCTTAGAAAACCTGCAAAAAGCCTGCTTAGGGAGAACGCTTTTGTAAAATGGTAAATATCTCAGCAATAAGAGAGCCATGGGAATCCTTTACTATGAGATGATTCTGCTCAAACACACCTCTGAGATAAACGTGGGACATGATCACAGCTAGCGTAAGTCAGAGTGAACATACATGGAGACCCGTCACTCTAGGCTACGATTTCTGAGGCTGGGGCGTGAAGTGGCCAAGACAAACACTTAGCTCACTCAGCTGGGGATTAGTAAGGGACACTGACAAGCCTGTCTAATTAGAACACTCTCAGGCCATCTGTAATAGCTGTGGGGAGTTGCTGTCGGTAAACAGTGTCTGTTCAGGGGGTCATTGCATGGGGCGCCTCTCAGCACCACAGAGAGGCTTGACTCCTTGCTCCTGGCAGTCATCTTGCCTGCAGCTCTTTCCCCCAACACCCCAAGGAGCTCCGTGCCCTTCTCCTAGAGACACAAAGGATCCTGAGCTCATTGTGGCTGCCTCTGCGGGAGGAGGGTGAAAGATGACCCTTGGAAGCACACAAACTAATTATAACCCAATTTAGTTCCTGTGCGTGACTCTCTGTCCATCCCCTTCGCCCTTTCCCACATTTCATTCCTATTTGTTGAGGAGGGATGGATTATTTCTGGAAACTAGCTCCCCCCCATTCCGGCCCCCCCCCCCATCAGCCACCAAACACAGGCGAGCCATGCTGTGGTAATTAACAGTCTCCACCTTCAAAGTACATTTTATGGGACTCTCAGTCAGGTAAATCTAAATGAGCTCAGTTAGAATGGGTCATGAGACACAGCACAACCCTCCCTCTTAGCTCCTGGACTTCCGCCAATGCAGCACACTATTTTGGGAGTTGGGTTTCTGGCACCAGGAGACTGGTACCCAGGGACTTGGAGTAGGAAGATCTGAAGGCCTGGACAATAGCGGCCTTCCCTGTTTCTTGGGGTCAGTCACAAGTTCTGGGGTAGTAAGCAAAGGGTTAGTGCAGCTTGATGGTAGAGAAGGGAGCAGGTAGGATGTCAGGGATACCAGGTCAGTCAGCCATGCTGGAGGGGTTCTTCCTGGGATTCCCAATGGCTTGGGAGAGAATAGAAGGACATCCTAGGCACCTCTGAGAGTAGCTTGACCTTCTCAGGCCAATCATGTAGGCTGAGACTAATTAGAAGAGGCTGGGGCTCCAGACTTCCTGGAAGGAAATACCTCAGCATCCTTGAGGAAACCGCTTACTCCTCTCCTTCCCAGGGAAGGGCTGGGTAACATGATCTCAGAGATCTCTTCCATCTCAAACACCTACAACTCTGAGGAATTTTCTGCAAATCTGTGGACTTGCCCTGAGATGTTTGCCTGACTTTCAAGAAACACCCATGGCCCAGATGAAGGTGTGGTCGCCAGTATTTTTGAGAATATATCTTTTTAAAATTTATTTATTTTGCCAGCCACTTTGGTTACTCTGCAAGTTGGGAAGGGATTAAACACAAAGTAATTCATTGTGCTGACTATAAAGAGATCACAAATGTAAAAAAATGAAAAAAACAAAACAAAACTGAGAACCTACTAAGTTCCAATGCAATTTACAGAGGTGGGAGGGGGGGGAGAGAGAGAGAGATTCAAATGAGGTAGAGAATAGTTTTTTTTTTCCCTATTAATAAGACTCTGTCCTTAAGCTGTTTGCAGTATGAAGGAGACCAAAGTGGACTCAAAGAACTCAAGAGAATAAGGAAACAAATGAGTGAAAGCTTGACTCTGAACTGACCATTAAAACATACAGGAGATGGGGCTGGAGAGATGGCTCAGCAGTCCAGAGCAAGTACAGCTTGCAGAGGACGTGAATTTAGTTCCCAGTACCCAGTCTAGGTGGCCCACAGCTGCCTGTAATTCCAGCTCTAGGGGATCTGATGCTGTCTTCTGAACTCTGTGGGCACTGTACATGTGTACCCCCCCTCTGCCCCCACCACATAGTTAAAAATAAATAAAATTAATCTTCACACTATCTAGGAGAAAAATTGCGATTTGAAAGAGAGAGTGGAAGAGCAACAGTAAAAACAGTTGTGTTAGGGCCTTCCCAGGAGCCCTTAGTGGCCCTTGACATTGGGACACGGGTATTACTGAAGATTCCGTAGGTTTGCATCCTTGGGGCTCTTGGGAGGGCTGCCTTGGCTATATTGCATCATGGCAGCTCTAGTATGGTGGGAGAGAGAGAGGTCACATGGTGAGACAAGAGACTAGAAGGTGACCCAGAAGCCATTCTTGCTTTTTATTTTCACACTCATTCCTGGGCACTAAGTGGTCTCATGAGAACGACTTAATCCCTTCTGATGGTGATGTCCCTGGTCACCTAATTGCTTCACCTCTGGAAGGTTCCACCCCCTCTCAGCATCACTGCCCTGAGGACCACACTCCCAACATATTGCCCTCTTGGGGGTGGGAACCACATCTACACCATAGGTGCTCTTACACTCAGGCCCTTCCACAGGAGGCTGCCCCTTCCTTCTCCATGCAGTCTGTAGGGGTGTGTGTGTGTGTGTGTGTGCGCGCGTGCGTGCGTGTGTGTGTGTGTGTGTGTGTGTGTGTGTGTGTGTGTGTGTGTTTCAGGGCAGAGTCAGGCCCTCAAATCTTCAGGCTCAGATACCAAAGCCCTCATAGAAGCTTTTTCTTGCTGCCTTTGAGAATATTCCAGGCTAGGGCAAAACTGCCAGAGGACCTCCCTCCTTCCCAAATTGTTTTTGAAAGGGGTTTAGCTTACCCTGCTTAGAGCTGTTTTCTGACTCTTTCAAGGTGGCTGAAGATGAAAGGAGAGAGATAGGGAGAGAGAGAGAGAGAGAGAGAGAGAGAGAGAGAGAGAGAGAGAGAGAACACAGTTATGAGCCTTTACAATGTCAAAACAAAAGACAAAAAACCCTAAAAACAAAAACAAAACCAGAAACATTCAAAACAAGACGAAACAAAACAAATCTCAAAAGCTCAGGGGCTCTAACTCTCCTGGTACTAGACTCCCTCTCCACAGAGGGAAGTAATTTCCAGTTTGCTCTACAAGAAGGAATAAACAATCACACTCCTGTCAGTTTCCTAGTGTGGAGTTTTCGGGTGATTTCATATCCAGCAGCGCAGCTGTCGACAGAGGCTTAGCTGGGCTGAGCTACCTGCAAACCTTTACAAACCGCCTCCCCAGGACACTGGCAGAACCCTTTACTGAAGGAACCTGCATCCTCTATCAAGATTAGAAAAATTTGTCTGCCACCTTTGAACACAGAATGGAGCGCAGCTGCAGGAGCCTCCGCAGCTGCTGGGTGAGAGCGTCTGGAAGCCATCAAGGAAGAAATCCCTTTTAAAGGAGCGGTCTCCCTCAAGATCTCACATCCATGGCCCTTCTGCCCCTCCACACCTCCTGTCCTCCCCTTATCCAGGGACAGAAGCCACACAGTCCCACTACAGTGCCTTTTCTCTGAGAACACTTGACCTGCCAACTCCACAAACACTCTGCATTCAAGTTGTGGAAAATGGAGGTACAGAAGAGAGAAGTGACGTCCTTTGAGTTGTTTGTGGTGTGTGGAGGGAAGGTGACCTGCCTCAGAAAACGCTCCTTTAAGAATGAGAAAGTCTCTTAGGCCACTTAGTGCTTGAAAGAGTCAGTAGAAGGGCCGGTATGGAGGGCGCTTGAGGATGCCACATTCAACAGCTGCCGCAGGATGCAAGGTTGGTTCTGTTCTCTAAATCACCCTTCAGAAAACAGGGCTCTATGTTATAGCCGTTTCATCAAAAATAGCTTTTGTCTCCCTACTATGTGCCAGGCAGTGGTCTGGGAGAAGGGTCAGCTGATTTTTTTTTTCCTGTAAGAAAATAACCATTTGTAGTAGGCAGATAGCAACTGTTTCAGACTTTCTAAGTCCTCCATCTTCTGTTACATCTCTGTTCAGCTCTGCGCAAATCAATCAAAGCGACCACAGATAATACCTAATGATGGGCCTGGCTGTGTTCTAATAAAACTTTATGAATCCAACACACAAGCAGTGGCCTTTGACCTCTACTCTAGGCACTGGCCATATAGAGTTGACCAAGCAGCATTCCTGCCTTTAAGGAACATGTTTAAGGTAGGTGCTACTTTAAAATCAAGTTCTAAGGGCTGATGAGATGCCTTAGTGAATAAGGGCGCTTGCCACTAGCTGTAATGGCTCGAATTTGATCTCTGGAACCCACATGGTTGGAGGAAAGGACTAACTTCTGCAAGTTGTCCTCTGACCCCCCACCCCCACGTTTTAAAAATATAATAGAAAGTAAAAATAAAACAAAAATAAAATCTGAATGTCTACTCTGATTTTGTGTCTTTCAATAAATGAGTCAATAACAGATTTATACATGGATTGAAGAGGCTGTATGGGAGAGTTTTTTATGTCAACTTGACACAAGCTAACGTCATCTGAGAGGAGGGAACCTCAACTGAGAAAACGCCTCTGTAAGATTGGGTTGGAGGCAAGCCTGTAGGATATTTTCTTCATTTATGATTGGGAGGACCTAGCCCATTGTGAGTGGTGTCTCCCTGGGCTGGTGGCCCTGGGTTCTATAAGAAAGCAGGCTGCGGGGCTGGAGAGATGGCTCAGAGGTTAAGAGCACTGACTGCTCTTCCAGAGGCCCTGAGTTCAATTCCCAGCACCCACATGGTGGCTCACAACCATCTGTAATGAGATCTGGCACCCTCTTCTGTATACATAATAAATAAATAAATGTTAAAAAAAAAAAAGAAAGCAGGATGAGCAAACCAGAGGGAACAAGGCAGTAAGAAACACCCTTCCATGGCCTCTGCACCAGATCCTGCCTCTAGGTTCCTGCCCTGTTTGAGTTCCTGTCCTGACTTCCTTCAGTGATGGACATGGATATGGAAGCATAAGCCAAATAAAGCCTTTCCTCCTTAAGTTGCTTTTGGTCATAGTGTTTCATCACAGCAATAGCAATCCTAACGAAGACAGAGGCATAGATTGAAAAGGCTCCCTCTAGGTTTTGCCATTAAGCATGTTTGCAGTATATTTGCTTACTTCATTTATCCTGAGCCCAATAAGAAGAATTGCAGGGGAGAAACATGATCAAAATGTATTGTATGAAAATTTTAATAAAAAGGAGAAGAATTTCTGACTAAATTCTGCAGGTGTAATTTAAAGGAGATCAGCCTGTTTAGGGTGGTATGGACACAGATAGTTGGCATAATATAAATATGTCTGCAGATGGAATAAAATGTCATTGCCATTTTTTTTTGTTGTTGTTTGTTTGAGAAAGCATCTTACTATCTAGCCCTGGCTTGCCTATAATTCACAGAGATCCTCCTGTATCTGTCTTCTAAGTGCTGGGGTTACAGGCACGTACCGCTCACTATGCTTGGTCTGAAGTATCATCGCTTCAAATAGAAAACGGATTGCTTCATTCATAGGCTAGAAGCTTTATATTCAAGTTGACCACACTGCTTTCTGGAGACCGTCTCTTTGGGAAAACGGGCAGCTGTCTCCCACTGTGTTGTTATTTCTCTTTGGTATTTCCATGACTTTCAGCAAACATCTGTATAAGACAGTATGTTGGGAAATTAAAGGAGAACCAGTACTACATTCTTAGGTGGGAGGCATTAAGTGGTTCAGCCAACCTGCTCCAAAGCACGGAGAGGTGATCCAGATCTGGACACATGGCAGCCAAGCTGACCCCTAGTTACAAATACACCCCTTAGGTGTTCCAGAGGTGCCTGGGGAGGGCAGCCTGGCCAAAGGTTAGACTTGTCAGGGAGTGAAAGAATCACTCTCAGCATTGCTTCTCAGGTTGTAGAGGAGAGGGAAGTGCCCTGGTTATGGAACTGAAGACCCCTGGGCAGGACACAGACACGGGGATATTTATGAGGACCTGCTCTGTGCCTGGTGCAGAGTTGGGCTTGGGGATGCAACGCCATTCTCCATCCTGTTGAGAGTCACAGCATCACATGATGGATTGCTTCAGTGGCATCTTGGGACACATGACAAGTGACAGAGGTGTGTACATGACATCATTTGAGTGTAGGGTGCCTCAGTCTGTCTCAGAAGATAGGGAGAAACCAGAAATAGTCCCCGCAATACTCAAGCCGTGTCTTAAAGTCTTAAAGAATGACCAGGGGAGGGCTGGAGACAGCTGGCTCAGTTGGTAAAAAGTTTACCTTGTGAGCATAAGGACTTGAGTTGATTCCTGGAGCCCACATAAAAAAATCTGGGCAAGGTGGAGCATGCTTGTAATTCCAGAGCTAGGGGAGCAGAGGCAGGTGGATTGCTGGGGTCTCACTGGATAGCTGTCTTGGTCTACTTAGTGAGTCCCAGGCCAGTGAGAGAATGCCTAAACAACAATAACAACAACAACAAACAAAACAAAAAACAAGGTGTATGGCACTTGAGGAATGACGCCTTAAGTTGATCTCTGGCCTCCACTTGCACCCTCACCCTCTCAGAGAACAAACAGCTAAAATGGAGAAATGAATTTTAGGCTAAAACAAGAATGGAAGTAAACCCAGAAGTATGAAGGAGCATGGCTTAGGGGAAGTCATGTAGCTTAGGCAGAGACCTTGTTGGAGTTGAGGCTTAGGGTAGGGACTGGATACAGAAGAAGGCAAGTTTGTATGACACACTAACATCTGGAGTTCATATACATAGCGAGGCATTAATTTAAAGGTTGTATGTCAAGGAGTTGCATGATCAATGAGTCCTTTAAAAGGAAGTTATTCTATGTGAACCTGAAGGATCCCTTAGGTTGGATTACCCAGAAGTAGAGCTTGAGATGGGGATATTTTTGTGTAAGTCATTGAAGGAATGCTACTGTCTTAGTTAGGATTTTATTGCTGTGAAGTGATACCATGACCACAGCAACTCTTATAAAGGAAAAACACTTAGTTGGGGCTGGCTTATGGTTTTAGAGGTTTAGTTCATTATCTTCATGGTGGAAAACACAGCAGCATGTAGGCATACATGGTGCTGGAGAAGGGGCTGAGAGTTCTACATCTTGATCCACAGGCAACAGGAAGTGAACTGTATCCCATACTGGGTGTAGCCTGAGCATATATGAGACCTCAAAGCCCACTCCCACAGTGACACACTTCCTCCAACAAGGCCACACCCACTCCAACAAGGCCACACTTCCTAATAATGCCACTCCCTACAGGCCAAGCATTCAAACGCAAGTCTATTGGGGGGGTGAGGGGGGCACATACCTATTCAAACCACCACAGCTACCAAGGAGAAATACTTTAAAGGTTTATTTTTATTTGTGTGTTTGTGTGTGCTGTACGTGCAACTGTGGGTATCAGCAGAGGCCAGAAGAGGGTGTTGGATTTCTTCAAGCTAGAGTGACAGGTGGTTGTAAGCTGCTCAATTGTGTGCTGAAAGCCTAACTCAGGTCCTCTGGAAGAGCAGCAAGTGCTTTACTGAGCCATCTTTCCAGCTCCAAGATGGAAATCTTCTGAGGGAAGTTGGACAGAGGAAGGAGCTTTGGACAGATATGGTGCAAAGAGGAGATCAGCTTCAGCTTGGGGCCGTGGAGACTCCTGGAATGTCAGTGTCACTACAGGGCTAGGTGGCATCACAGGAATTTTCAGGTTAGGCTGCTCCACCAGTCATGACAGTCTCCTAGGGAAAGAAAACCATAGATACAGGTTACTCACAGCTACAACTCTTATCATCTGGGAGGACAATTCTTCAGCTAGCCAACAGCATCAGGGACCCAATAGTGCTAGCTATAGAACAGAAGTCAAAAGGTCAGCCTGCCAGAAAGAGAGCAAGAAGGAGTTTGCCAGCAAAGTATGAAGTGTGGCGTGGAGCGAGGAGTGGGTTGGTTGAAGAGCTGCCTAGGAGGTAGACCAGCGGGACATGATGGTGGTGAAGGAAAGGACTTCTTGTCCACAGGGGTTGGAACTTGGGTGAGTTGCTTATTGTCAGGGCACAATTCTTTGACTTAGGGATCCAACAATGTGGTTGGGTTTAAAGTTAAGGCTTCCTTACGGTTTCAGGACGTGCTGGTGAGGGAGCAGGAGGAAGTCTAGCACCATGGACGTCATGGCTCTGGGTGCCTCTGTTCTCAGACTGAATTTTCATCTGGAGCTCTTGCTTCTCATGTCTTCCTCTCTGGGCCTGATAGGTAGTATCTCAAAACATGTCTGGGTACACAGACCTCCTCTCTCCTAGCACTTGTGTGTGAAGGGGAGAAAGATGCCCACTGCCCATCCTCAACAAGGGTAGAACAGTACATTTATCTACACAGCCCGAGTTGTCTCACCCCCAGGGATAGTAGATCTAGAAAATTTCTTAGGGATCCTGAGGAGAATTTTCTCCCCCATCAAGTGTCCCTTGACAATCAAATGCGTATAAGACAAAAAACGCTTGGGGCTCAGATT
This sequence comes from Peromyscus melanophrys, assembly GCA_902168415.1. Classification (NCBI taxonomy): domain Eukaryota; kingdom Metazoa; phylum Chordata; class Mammalia; order Rodentia; family Cricetidae; genus Peromyscus; species Peromyscus melanophrys. Next base: position 10,594 of record CABHPR010140292.1, on the reverse strand, counting down.
TTTACTTTCATTCTTTATCATTATTTTTTGAAACAAAGTTTTACGTAGCTTGAGATTACTGAACTTGCTGTAGCTGAGGATGGCCTTGAACTCCCAATTTTTCTGCCTCCACTTCCCAAGTGATGTGTGCTACTACTGTGCCCAGTTTATGTGGCGCTATGATACAACCCAGGGATCTGTGCATATCCCCCAGTTCTTCTGTGTCTCCATTTTTTAAAATTTATTTATCAGGTAAATACGGATGTGGGGGAAAGGAAAGCTCTGATGATACCCCACGTTTGGGCTATGGAGAGTTAGGTTTTGACTAAAAAACATCTTGCCTTGTTTTTCTGGTGGACTGTCCTGGGATGCCCACCTAAGTGCCTTTAACTTCTAATGGGGTAACTAAGGCTCCTGTAGGGATGTGTGTGGAAACATGTGCTGGGTATGTTAAATATTCCACAGCTCCACCTCTGGCAGCGGACAGATGGAGATTTACCCTGAGAACTGTTGACATGCTCTGATGAAGTGCTCTGTTACAGAGCTGTTTTGGCAGACCTACTACTTCCTCCTCTGTGTAGCAGCTGCCTTCCCTCCGACATTCTTGAGCTACCTTGCTCCAGTGAGCAAAACTGGAATGCCCTTACAAAGGGCTTGATTTAGGTATGCTTTATAAGTCATAAAAGCTGACGGTTTCAAGTGATAAAGGTTGGACAAATCCTCATGTTAAGACTCATAGTAGCTTCCAAAAAGTCTCTTTTCTCTTTTTGGCCACTCCTTCTCTAATTGTCATCCCAGGTGGCCACTAATCTGCTTCCTGGTGCTATATATTTTTTTTTTTTACCTTCTCTAGAATTAAAACTGACAAAATAGTAATGTGACGAATTATCTATGAAGTTCATTAAAATATCAATTTGATTAATCATAAAATCTGCCAATACACAAGGGTGTCAGGTGGGTGGAGTGTTCTAGAAACAAGCAGAGACACCGTTCAGTAGAACTCAACCTTTGGGTGGCAGGGGAACCACTCTTCCTGTACTGTGACGTCAAGTAGCCAGTTTGGGTTGTCTTCAGGATATTTGAGGTCAGATGTATTAGGTTGTTTGAATCGCAGTGACTCTTTGCGGACCTTGAGATTCTGCTGGTTAAGCTTGTTTACATAATGAAAGTTGCTGCAACATATCCTTGATTCTAGTTATTAAACAAATCCACATGCCAGAGATGAAAATATAGCCAGGTATGGCTTGAGTCAGGAGAGTTAGACCATGTCTACGCAACATCTGCCTGGATGTGGTGACCGAATGCTCTTCACTTACCTCTTCTCCCACTCTGTGGTTGCTTCATTGTTATCCAACTCATTTCTTCTCTCTGTGCTCATGTCCCCACCCCGCTGTGTGTTTGTGTGTGGGGATGTGTGTGACCCAATACGTTTAACTAGAGGTGCTTGTATGAGTATGGGTGGGAGGTTATTTACAGGAGCATGGGCAACTGACAGGTGCCTCCACCACTGAGGAACATGCCTCATCCTCCCTACTAATTATGACCTGCCAATAGTTTCCCAGGAAGGGTGGGTCCTGGGTCCCTCCCCCCACCTATGATAGAATGTTGATAGATCCAGCCCTCTTCCGGGCTTTTGCAGGTAACTACAGCTGCTGTGAGTTCAAGAGTAAAACAGCTTTGTATCTTTGGAAGATAGTGTTCTCCAGCACTCCAGCCCTTCCTCCAGCTCTTCCTGCCCCACGCCAACAGTGCTCCTTGAGCCTTGGAGGAGAACGCTCGTTTGTTTCTAAGTCTGTTATCCATGGCATGGGGTGTGTGAACTTGACAGCTTGGGTGGGGGAAAAAATGCTTTGGGAGGGTGGCCCAATCTGGGCCTTCGTTTCTTTTTCTCTAAGACTCCTGTGCCCCTTTTGCTTTTTCACTTTAGGGCTCCACTTCTGCCCGGCCTGAGCCCTGGTGATAGAATATCCAGGAGAGTTTAGATCCTAGCAGTCTTTTAACCTTTGGAGAACAGAGAAAAATCACCTCTGTTTTAACCTACTTAGATCAGATGAAAAGGAATGTGTTCGTGTGAGTCTGGTGGAGGTGGGAAGGGAGGGGCAGAAAGGATTGATTTGTTTTCCGTGAGCGAGGCTTTGGATTGGGTGTGTTCATATGATTTTTATAACTAAGAAAAATCTCTGTACCAACACTGTGAAGGCAGCTAATATTTTCTGAAAATCAAACATTGTACTGGGGTTAACTGCCTTTTTCTTTCATCCTTCCTTCCTCCTCTCCCTTCTCCCTCCTCCTTTCCTCTCTTCTTCCTTCTCTCCTCTCATCTCTTTCTTTCTTTAGACAGAGACTCAGGGTGACATTGGACTTGTTATATTGATGACTTTAGGACGACTCTGAACTTCTAATTTTCCTGGCTCCACCGCCTTAGTTCTGAGATTACAGGTGTGTACTACCATGCCTGGTTTATATGGCGCTGGGAATCTAACCCAGGCTTTGTGCATGCTAGGTGAGCAGTCTACCAACCGAGCCACACCCCTAATTCCTTAGTCGCTTTTTTTTTTTTTTTTCCAGATGAGGGAAGGAAGGCTCAGAAAAGCTGAGTGACTGCCTGAGGTCACAGCGTCAGTGATGGCTGATTGATTTCTCTTAGCGGATCTTGGGGGAATACAGACCCTGTTTGGAAGGCTAGCAGTACAATGGGCCACATCTTGTCAGCATTTCCAGTTAAAGCATTTTAGAATGGGGATGGGCAAGCTGTCTGCCTGGGAGTTTGTGTGACCACATACAGCTTCCGTATGAGAAGATGCTCATGTCTCCTCCATTGTTTGGCCCCAGTAGGCTGTTTCTGCCTCTTGTTACCTCAGCTTCTGTCTCATTCCCTCTCCCAGGATCCATTGATTTGGGGGTGAGTGAGGTGGGTTTCCAGTCTCACTACTTGAGGAGCCTGAGTCTCACTGGACACATAGTGCTCCTGGGACACAGCAGAACTCTGCCTTTATCCTGCTACAGGGCCACCAACAGGTCCTGTTATTACTAGGCTCTCCAGAGCTCAGGGCAAATTGATTCACCTTGTCTGGGGTGCTCAGACTTTACCCGAACTACTGATCACACTCTGTGCACTCACTCCATTTCAATAAAAGCAACATGGGTCATCTGAACACTGAAACATTTACTACCTTTGCGCCCTTGAATTTCAGATCCAGGGTAACTGGATCCACATGGCCATATAAGGGTTCCTTACTAATCTGGATCCCTGTCTGGTCCTCTCCCAAACTCATGAAGCATGTTTGGTTGCACAATCCATCTTACCTGTGGCTTGGGGACTCTAACAAAGTAAGACTGAAGCTGGGCAGGCTGGAAAGCCTGTGCCTTGACCGTCACCTGCTTTTCAAGTATGATGGAGCTTGCAGGGAAGGAGTAGGTGTGACAGCCTGCAGGGACCCAGAGGCTGGTCCTGCTCTCCCTTAACTGCTGCACTCTTGCATGGCTCCAGGGATTGACCTGACTTGGATGGCAAGAGAGTGAAGAAAGGCTGAACACACAGAAAAGGCTGGGATTGGGTGGTCTGGGCTCTCTGATGGAAAAGCCTCAGCACCAAGGCCAGTTAGGTCATTTATTCTAAACAGTTGAACAAGGAGGCAGGGTTATTGCATGCAGCTGAACAAGGATGTGGAGCTGTTATATACAGATAGACAAGGAGGCAGGTTTATTATATACAGCTGAACAGGAGGCCAGTTTAGTTAATCTTGGTAGGAGCGGTCTCTGTGGTAGATTAGTCTTCAAGCCATCAACACACAGGGGTTGAAAGCTATGGTGTATATCTTCTGCAAACACTGTCAACATCTACATGTGAGCCCAGAGGGAAGGTTTTGGCATTTGCTGTGAGCATAAGGCATTGGGGTCAGTGACATGGCCATGCCCATGCCAACACACATTCACTCAGATTTTCACTCACTCACTGTGGTAGTATGAATGTAATTGGCCCTCATAATCTCATAGGGAGTGGCACTATTAGGAGGTACGGCTTTGCTGGAGTAGATATGGCCTTGTTGGAGGAACTATGTCTTTTAGGGGGTGGGCTTTGAGGCCTCATATATGCCCAAGCTATGTCCAGTGCTTGAGTCTTACTTGCTGTTGCCTTCTGATTAAGATGTAGCCAGCACCATGTCTGCCGCCATGCCGTCATGCTCCCCGCCATGATGATAGTGGACTAAACCTCTGAAACTGTAAGCTGTCACCTCAATTAAATGTTTTCCTTGATAAGAGTTGCTGTGTCTCTTCACAGCAATAGAAACCCTAACTAAGACACTCCCTATATGTGACATAGATGTTGGGTAGAGAGAAGGATAAGGCTCTAAGCAGTAGCATATACATCATGGCTTCCAGATGCTAGGCCAATCGTGCTGGCTTGCTCTCATGTATTGATTTCTTTCGCCTTGTAGTTTAGAAATATATATCACTGGGCGAGTGGAGGCTTCTCTGGTATTCTCTGGGGGCAGCCACTCTTCCGATAGACTCATACTCTCCTCCATGATAGGTCTGTGTTCATGCTAGGAGATTTGGGACCTGGGTGAGGAAGAGAAAAACAAGATGGCAAGAATGCAGGATTTTAGGAGCACCCATCTCGAGCAGGTGCAAGAATAGGGTCAGTGATTGCATGGCCCAGGGATGATCTCTTCCTTATATTTTGTACTCCGGGTCCTTCCCTTGCCTCTCCCTTCTCCTGGCATTGCTAGGAATTTATAAATCATAGAAATGGCCCTCTGAAAAGGCACACATTTCATTAAGACAGGGAGAAAGCCCACAGCACTTTAGCTCGTTGACAAAGCTGGCCTGTTTCTGTTGTCCCTGGTATGGAAAATAAACCCTAATCATCTGCTCGGGTCCCATTGGAACATATTAGTTCTCCTGAGGGACGTGTCAGCAGGTACAACCCACATGCCAGGGACCGGGGAGGCAGCAGTGACGAGGCTAATTTGAAAATACTTCTGTGGCACTTAGCAGGGTGTGATTTTAATTCATTTTTTGTCCCTTGATAATCATAAAGTGCTCTCAGGCTGTGAATATCCATTTTGACCAGCATGCTCATACCTCATCTGGGGACGGCATTTAATGGCATGGCGATGATGGGATCCACAGGGGAATTGTGTAAGGTACAGGCGTTTGCTTCATGGAGAGAAACACCATTGATACTAATTCACATGGCTATTTCATACAAAGACTTGTAGACCCAAATAATTACTAATGTGGGAATATTGTTTGTACACTCACATTGAGCTAATATTTGCATGACGTTTTGAGTTTGGCCAAAGTTTGACTCACACAATGTAGTAGCTACTTTTCTAATTTCTGTGACGAAATATCTGACAACAAGCAACTTGATGGGGTGGGAGGGTGTAACGCTGATTGCTAAACGGCCTTATTAATAAAAAACCCAGAGCCAGATATTGGGGTGAAAACTGAGAGATCAGAGGACTAGAACAAGCCAAGCCACAAGTTCTTACTGCTAGGAAATCCTGAGTCCAAGAGAGAGCTACTTCCTGTATACTCACACCTTCTATACCTTTCTGTGCCCTGCCATCTTACTTCTTCTCTCTGCACAGTTATATCACTTCCTCTTTCTGCCCAGCTCTACCACTTCCTGTCTGTCTGTACAGACCTCCAGACCTCTATGATTAGCTAGTGCTGGATTTAAAGGCGTGTGCCACCGTCTGACTCTGTTCCCAGTGTGGCCTTGAACTCACAGCTTTCTGACGGTGCTGATGGACTGAAGCTCAAAGGGGGAAAACTGTCTGTCGCTGATTTCGGTGTGGATTGAGGTCTAGAGGTATGGGAACTAGCCAGGCTAGGACAGGACTCCAATGTGCTAATCTAGGCTAAGCTCCACCTTCCAACCAGCTGGTGCCTGGTCAGACTCACTCAGACCGTTGGCGACTGTATGTTCTCCGAAAGCGCACTGTGCTTTCCGTGGCTCCTCCATCTGAACATAGCCCTGTTTGACCCTTGTCCACGTCTTCACCTCTTTCCTCTTGTCTCTTTTCTTGATAGACAGCTTGAAGCTGCTTCCTGTGAGCCTAGACTTTTCACTGGTGACCACCCTCCCGGCCAACTCTTAGAACTCACGATTAGAAGCAATTTCTCCTGGTCTATCTCACAGCTTCACGAGTTGGGGAACAACTGTGTCATTTTCCAGTGGAGGCCAGAGAAAATGCTACAGATTTTACTATTAGACAGCTTTTTGCTTGGTGCCATCTCAAACCTAATAGGGATTTACTGTTTGCTCTGAGGGCTTCCTCACCCTATCAGCAATCCTGCCTTGATTCTGGCCAGGGGGACTTAGAATCAGATCGTCCAGTGTGTCTAGCTTGGCTTTGCTTTTCACACCCATTTACCTTATTGGAGCCTTGATTTTCTTCATGTGCAATATGGGGGAGACAATAACAAACTCCATAGGATTTTTAAAGGATTTATTTTTATTTATGTCCATACATGTGTACATCTCTGTGAGTGAATACCACATGCATGCTGGTGCCTCTGGAGGCCAGAAGAGGCATCAGAAGCCTTGGAGCTGGAGTTACAGGTGGGTGCAAGCCACCTGATATGGATCCTGAGAGCCAAATTCTGGTTCTGGAAGAACAGAGCTCTTAACTGTGCAGCCATCTTTCCAGCATGCTGCCTTCCCTCAATTTTTATTTTAAATGAATAAAGAGAGAAGGTAGATAAAAAGCTTCAGTACTGAAGTTGGGCCCATATAGAGCAGGGCTTCTGGCCAATGCCAGTGATTGCTGTTTTCTTCCCCCGTGTGTGTGTGTGTGTGTGTGTGTGTGTGTGTGTGTGTGTGTGTGTG
>CABHPR010140291.1:0-19180 GCA_902168415.1 Peromyscus melanophrys | reverse complement strand
AAAGAAAGAAAGAAAGAAAGAAAGAAAGAAAGAAAGAAAGAAAGAAAAGAAAGAAAAGAAAGAAAAAGAAAAACAGAAATAATCATTGCATAAAATCAGACCTGGGGGGAAGAAGAGAGATTAGAGAGAAAATAAGTAAAATAAAGACCAGCACAAATAGAGAAGATCAACAGAACCGGGTGTGGCCACTTAAAAAGGGAATAAAATGGGTAAATACCTTCTGACCAACAATGTTAGAAAGAGAGAAGCAGCCAGGCGGTGGTGGCACACGCCTTTAATCCCAGCATTCAGGAGGCAGAGGCAGGTGGATCTCTATAAATTCAAGGCCAGCCTGGGCTACAGAGCGAGATCCAGGACAGCCAGGGCGGTTACACAGAGAAACCCTGTCTCAAAAAACCAATAAATAAGTAAATGAAATAAAAGAAGAGAGAGAAGGAATAAATTAAACACTAACCAAACACTGAAACGGTGAGACACTGTAACCACAGCATGGAGCCTGTAAAGAGCAGCTTGGATGAGATGCCCTAAGAGCTGCGCTGACTGAAGGAGCAGCCGCACTCTGAGCAGGACCCAGGGCTTCTACAATCAAGGCAGACACTCTCACTGCTAACCCACATGCTACAAGCTCTGCTCGAATCCCTGCAAAAACAGAACACACACACAGTAATACAGCCCACTGTGATCATCCAGCACATCTTACCAAACATAAGAAGACACGATACTAGTTCTGTACAATGTCTTCCAGAAAACCAAAATAACAATAAATAATAACAACAGTAATAACGATTAATAGGGGTTGGGGATTTAGCTCAGTGGTAGAGTGCCTGCCTAGCAAGCACAAGGCTCTGGGTTCGGTCCTCATCTCTGGAAGAAAAAAAAAAAAAAAGACAAAATAATAATGAATAATAATAATGATGACAACAGTAGTTCTTAACTATCTTAACTAACCTTACGAGGTGAGAGGAACTTCCCAATATACAAACCAATATCCCTCATGAAAATAAGATATAAAAAAAAAAAGGCCAGGTGTAGTAGCACACGCCTTTAATCTCAACACTCAGGAGGCAAAGGCAAGTGAATCTCTCTGTGTTCAAGACCAGCCTGGTCTACAAAACATGTTCCAGGCCAGCCAATGCTACCTTCTCAGACTTTATCTCAAAAAACAAAAGCAAAACAAAACAACAACAAAAAATCCTGGAAAAAAAATAGAACCCATCATTACAAAAGCATATACACTTTTGTGGTGGTGCACACCTTTGATCCCAGCACTCCGGAGGCAGAGGCAGGTGGATCTCTGTGAGTTCAAAGCCAGCCTGGGCTACAGAGTGAGTTCCAGGACAGCCAAGCTACAACAGGGAAACCTTGTCACGCGAACAACAAGAGTGTTCAGGCTACCCACCTACAGTTTCTCTTAGGAGTGAGAAGCTGAGTCAGTATTCAAAAGCAAATTGATATAAATACAAAACACTGAAGAAAACTGCCTAATCATACCAGTTGACAGAGATCATCCTGGGATAATTCAACGTTCACTCATGATCTTTAAGAAACTTTCAGGGCTGGCAAGACAGTTCAGCAGGTAAAGGCACTTTAAGCCTGGAGACCCAGGTTTGGTCCCAGAACCCATTAATGGTGGAAGGAGAGACCCAACTCTACAAAGCTCTCCCTGACCTCCATATGCACGCTGTGACAAGTATGTGTACACATACACATCATGTACTCATACACACACAGAAATAAATTAAAAACTTTCAGGAGGCATAATCATAAGAGAAAATTATAAATTTGACTTAAACAGAATCAGAAACTTTTGCTCTTTAAAAAAAATGCTCTGCCGGGCGTTGGTGGCGCACGCCTTTAATCCCAGCACTCGGGAGGCAGAGGCAGGTGGATCTCTGTGAGTTCGAGGCCAGCCTGGGCTACCAAGTGAGCTCCAGGAAAGGCGCAAAGCTACACAGAGAAACCCTGTCTCGAAAAACCAAAAAATAAAAAATAAAAAAATAAAAAAAAATGCTCTAAGGGCTGAGCCTGGTGGTGCACGCCTTTAATCCCAGCACTTGGGAGACAGGGGCAAGCAGATCTCTGTGAATTGGAGGCCAGCCTGGTCTACAGAGTGAGTTCTAGGACAGTCAGGGCTACATAGTGAGACCTGTCTCAAAACAAACAAACAAAAAAACCCCACAAAAACCACACCAACTAACCAAACAAACAAAATACTAAGAGGGGCTGGAGAGAATCTAGCACTTCAATAGAACTCACTGCTCTCCCAGAGGACCCACGCTTGGTTCCCGCACCTATACTGGCAGCTCAAAACTGCCTGTACCTCTCACAACCACCGTAAGCCTACTCGGCAGAATCTAACATCCACTCCTAGTCTCCACAGGCACCTGGTACGCCTGTACACATGTGACACACACACAAATAAAAATAACTGTCTTGAAAGTTGACTAGAATTTTTTGAATATTTGTGTGTGCATGTGTGTGTGCGCGTGTTTTCCCCGAAGGCAGAGTTACGGCAATTGTGAGTCATAACTGACAGGATACTGGGAAGAGAACTCAGGTCCTCTGCAAGAGCAACAATAGCTCTTAGTCACTGAGCCATCTCTCCAGTCCAAGTTATGAAAAATTTTTAAAAAATACTATAGGAAAATATAAAGATAAGCACCTGGGAAAAATACTTGCAAATCATATATCTGTATATCTGATAATTAATCTGTATGATGAGATATGATGTAGTTCAATGGTAGAATGCATGTAAGTTTGATTCCAAGGCAGAAAGGTAGAATTTGTATACTGAATATTAAACAAAAATTGGGCTAGCACACATAAATGGTAGTATGTATGTGAAAACACACATACACAAAACAAACAAACAAATAAATAAATAAAATGTCCTTTTAGGTTTTTTAAACATGTCCCAGCCATGGTGACACATGTCTACTCCTAACATTCAGGAGGCTAATACAGAAGGATTGGTGAGGGTTCAAGGTCAGAATGAACTATTCAGTATGCTGAAAGCCAGCCTAGGATACAAAATGAAACTCTGTCTCAAAAAACAAACTAACTAATAAATTCAATGCTGACCTGCAGCTTGGAGTTGTAGCACTTGCCTCCCATGCAAGACCCTACCAGGAGACCCAGGTGTGCAAGACCCTACCAGGAGACCCGGGTGTGCAAGACCCTACCAGGAGACCTGGGTGTACAAGACCCTGCCAGGAAACCTGGGTGTGCAAGACCCTGCCAGGAAACCTGGGTGTGCAAGACCCTGCCAGGAGACCTGGGTGCAAGACCCTACCAGGAGACCTGGGTATACAAGACCCTACCAGGAGACCTGGGTGTGATCACCAGCACAAACCAAAAGAGTGTTATTATTAGTGACAGGGACACACAACTGTAATTCCAACACCCTGGGGGCTGCCTGTACTACATAGAGAGCCCCTGGGAAAAACAGTAAAAACAACAAAATGAATTTTATTTTTCCAAATAAGACAATAAAAATATATTTAAAATTAAAATAATAAAAACATTTAAACAAACATTTCAACATAAAATAAGTGATTGACAAATAAAAGCACAAAAACATAGTATTTTTGGTCATTAAAGAAGCACAAAACAAGACTATAATAAAATGTCACTGTGTACTTAGCAGAATGGCTAAAATAGAAGAAGCTGTCACCAATTCCTGGAAAATACGTGAAGCAGCAAACAGCCACACTCTGTAATGGGATTATACAGTGGTACAACCACTTTGAAATAAAGTTTGGTCATTTCTTTAAAAACAGTCCCAAACTGGAAACAACCCAAACATCCATCAGCAGCTGAACAAACAGCCGTGTATCCACACAATGGAACATATGCACACTCTACTGTAAGAGGTAGGAAGTACTGACACACGCTTCACCGTGAATGAATCTCAAAATAATCAGAAAGAGTCAATACTCTTCTGAGTCTATTTATATAAAATTCTAGGAAATGCTAACTGACCTACTGGGAACCCAGGGAAGGGAAGTGTGGAAAGGGGGAGGGGAATGCACACAAGGGGCCAGAGGAAACTTTGAGGACAATGTACCCATTGTGCTTAAGACAGTGTGGCAGATTATCCCAGGTGTTGAAAACTATCAAGCTATTACTTTAAATAAGTGCAGTTTAATGTATATAAATGTTTCATTTTTCTAAAACTTAACAACTAAAACAAAATTAAAACCAATTAAAAAATCCATAAAAAAGGCTGAAGATGCCAGGCCGTGGTGGCGCACGCCTTTAATCACAGCACTCAGGAGGCAGAGGCAGGAGGATCTCTGTGAGTTTGAGGCCAGCCTGGTCTACAAAGCGAGTTCCAGGACAGCTAGGACTGTTACACAGAGAAACTTTGTCTCAAAAAATCAAGGGAGCCAGGCGGTAGTGGCCCACGCCTTTAATCCCAGCACTCGGAAGGCAAGAGGCAGGCGGATCTCTGTGAGTTCGAGGCCAGCCTGGGCTACCAAGTGAGTTCCAGGAAAGGCGCAAAGCTACACAGAGAAACTCTGTCTCGAAAAACCAAAAAAGAAAAAAAAAAAAAGAAAAAAAAGGGAAAAAAGGGGGAGGGGCTGAAGAGATGGCTCAGTGATTAAAAGAACTTGCTGCTCTTGCAGAGGACCGGGGTTCAGTTCCCAGCACCCAGTAATTCCAGCTCTAGGGGTCCAATACCTTCTTCTGATTTCCGCAGGTATCAGGTACACATGTGGTGCACACACATACATGTATGTAAGCAAAATACTCTTACACACAGAACTAAAACAGTAATAAGTAATTTAAAAAATAAACCACAAGCTGGGTGGCGTTGGTGCATGTCTTATACCAGCACTCAGGAGGCAGAGGGAGGCAATCTCTGAGTTCAGGGCCAGCCTGGGCTACAAAGTGAGTTCCAGGATAGTCAGGGCTACACAGAGAAACCCTGTCTCAAAAAAACAAAAAAACAACAAACCACAAAACACCGTCTAAGACGAACAAACGGTAAATAAGCAGAAAAAGTTGCTCACTCATAGCCATCAGGGAGATGCAAATTAAACAAAAGTCAAGATCAGTGAGTATCGATCGAATGGCTAGAAGTAAGAAAGGAAGACAAGACCAAATGGTGCCAAGAATGGCAGCTGACACTCTGAGGTGGCTGGTGAGAAGGCATGGGTGAGCACTCTGAACCAGCAGTTCCATTTCCAGGGTCTCAAGAGAGACGGAAACTTAGGTGCAAATAAAAATGTCTCTCCATGAACGCTGAGTTTCATTCATAATCTTTCCACACAGAAAATAACCCAAATGACCCTCCTCAAGCAAACCGGCTACAATGAGGACCAAGCTATGAACAAATCCAACAGTGTGGACTAATTTCCAGAAAATTATTGTAAGTAAAAGGATACATGATGTTCGGTTCTGTTTCTAAAGCATTCTAGAGGAGGCAATGTGGAGCCTGGAAGGAGCCTGGTGGCCGCCAGGGTCAGGGAGAGGAACGAGTTGTCTGCAGCCTGATGCTGCTGTAGTCATGCTAACCCTCACTGTGACAAATGCTGCCACTACTACTGAAGTATCTTCCAATCTACGCTGAGGTAAAGATCTGATGGAAGCCAAGCATGGAGGTACACACTCAGAATTCCAGCACTTGGGTGACTGAGGCAGGGGGATTACAAATTTCAGCCAGTCTGGGGTACAATGCCAGACCCTGGGGGTGGGAGGAAGAGGAAGATAGAGAACTGAGTAAATAAACAAAGAACTGGAGATCTCCGGAGCAGAGTCCACTCCCACACGGTACGCTCTGGCTATGCACTGACCCCCTTCCTCAAAGGGCAGGATGAAAAGGGCAAGTGCATTGGAGAAGCCTGAGGAGCATCAGCTCTGCCAGCCGACCAAGGTCAACACTGGCAGTGTGGAGTCACATGGATGACACACACTGATGATTTTATGTGAAAACACAGGCACTTTATCTTGGTATTCTTCCTCCCTATACCCACGGCCACGGTGTGATCATGAGGCAAACAAGCGACAGACCAACCGAGGAACATTCTCCAGGCACCAGATGCTGAGCCTCACAGCTGCTGCGGTTAGCAACAATAAGGAGAGGAGACCGTCAAGGTTAACAGGCTAAGGGGACAGAAGAGGAGATGCAAGAGAGGTCCTGGGACAGAACAGGACATTAGGTTCAATTCAGGAGTCTGCATTCAGCCTGGATTTCGTCCTCAGTGGTGCCCAACTTAAGATCGCACTGAGAGAGAGCAGACTCCCTCTTCTGTGTACACTAACATGCTCGGCCCTGCCTACCTGGCCATTCTCTGGAAGTCTATATCCACATAAAACACACTATGCAATACATGTGGGGTCATTTCCTTGTACTCTGGTTAATGGTACTTAATTTGCCACTACTATATGATGAAAACTCAATTCTTGTTTAGACATTTCTGGCTAAAAAACAACATTGCTGCTGCTGGGCTTTTGGGGTTTTTTTGGCGGGGGGGGGGGGGGGGGACGACACATTCAAGACAAGGTTTCTCTGTGTAGCTTTGGAGCCTGTCCTGGAATTCTTTCTGTAGACCAGGCTGACCTCAAATTCACAGAGATCTGCCTGGCTCTGCCTCTCGAGAGCTGGGATTAAAGGCGTGCGCCACCACTGCCCGGCTGCTGTTGCTGTTAAGATAGGTTCTTCCTATGTAACGCTGGCTATCCTAGAGCTCACTCTGTAGACCAGGCTGGCCTCTGACTCAGATCATCCTGCCTCTGCCTCCCAAGTGCTGGATTAAAGACTGTGCGTATGGTGTTTTGCCTCCATGTATGTATGTGTACCACATGTGTGCAGTGCCAATGAGGCCGAAAGAAGACATTAGAACCCCTGGAGCCAGAGCCATGAAGGTACTGAGAACTGAACCCAGGTCTTCTTCAAGAGCACATGCTCTTAACCACCAAGCCATCTCCTAGCCCCAGAAGGCACTTTCTTTGGACACAAAGCAGCATGCCAGGAAAGAAAGGTTAGCTTTTCCCTTCAGTGCAGGGCACTTGTCAGAGACGGGAAAGCCTCAGAATCCAGAATCCACCAACGGGCCAGGCTGAAGGAACACAGCCAAGGCCATAAGCAGACGTGCAGGAGATGCACACAAGGGTGCAAGTGGGCCTCCTCCCACCTCCTGCTTGGCCAGCACCTTCCAGGATCCGCTAGAACAGAGAAGGCACTCCCTGAACAGTTCTGGTCTGAGCAGAGGCCTCTCTGACGGAAGAAATCAGTGGCATCAAAGCCCAGAAGCTCAGAGCTGTCCCCCACTGCAGCTGTAGCCAGCGTCCTGGCTGCCGCAGCCAGTTCCACATGCTCTCCTCCGTGGAGCTGCGCTGCAGCTGCAGCTGCAGCCCTGAGCTGTCCAGTCAGACAACTGGCCTAGTGGCCAGTGTTTCAGCTTAAAGCCCAGGCACCCAGGATTGAGCACAGCCCTCTGGCCCGTGGATTCCACAGTCCGTCAGAAACCGCTTCCAATACCTTCTCAGTCACTGAGACTGAAAGCCACTGAGAAATACCACTTTTGTGGCCTTGGCTCTGAGCCCAAGACATGGGTGGGAGCTGCTTCCAGAGCAACCCAGCAAGAGACCTCAAGGCCTGTGAGGGGTGGTCCTGCCATAAATAACACCAACATCTCCACAGAGGCAAGGCCTGCCTCCCAGTGCAGCAGTGAAGTTGTCCCCTGTCCCACAAGGAACTCAACACACCCCCAGGCAGGGCTCATGTGCCGCCAGCTCTGGTGTCCAGAGACCTGGTCTCTATCTACGTCAGATGCTGCAGCTCAGCCCAGGAAAGACCCCAGGAGGCTGGACCTGCCCATGCCCACGCAGCCCCTCCCTGCCCCAAGTGCGCGGGAAGCAGGTCTGCCGAGGTAACTCAAGCTGCACAAAGAAACCATTCCTGGAATGGGGCTCCGTGTGGCGACTTGGAGTCAAAGGCGCACTTCATTGCTGCTCTCCAAATCCCAGGCATTGTCAGGGCCTTCCCCCTTTGAAGCCTCGCTGAGTGATTGAAGCGTCTACTTTCTGAGGGGCAGATAGCGCTGGGCCAGTAATCTGACTCTAAGCCACGGGATAAAGGTAGTTTGTTTCCTCTCAGCCTGTCTGTCAACACCTCCTCAGTAATTAGCCCTAATTATTACAAAGGGCCAGCCTCCCATTCGGTTATTAAATCAGAAATGGTATCATGGCTGGGCATCTGTCAGCGCCCCAACTGGCGACCTTCGATTCACTGAATCCTCTGTCAGTCTCTGCCTTGGGAAGTACCCAGGCAGGCAGCGAGGCAGCAGCTTCAAAGATACGGAACCCAGGAAGCATTCTGGGGCAGCAGGGAGGCAAGGAGGACGGCAGGAAGATAAGGAAAACAGCAAGGAAGGTGGGTGGCTGCAGCCCAGTGCCAACATGGGAACTGGCACCTTCCCCAAGGCCTGGAGGGCAACACTCCAATCACTGTCTCACCTCGCTTACTTCAGGGCTGACCGCTATCAGTCTGTGAATGTGTAGACAGCGGCTCTTTTCCCTGGAGGGCAGGATACCCAGGACTGCATGGGACATCCTCCATGAGAAAGACAGGCAGGCTGCTGCCTTGGCAGACAGCTCGGCCTGAGGCCCAGGGAAGCCCTTACCTAGCTTTGTGAGGTTGCACAAGGATGTTCTCCAGGCGGAGCTGACACCATATTCCTGAAAGCCCTGGGCAGGCATGACTACCCCTGCAGCCTAGGCCAGAGCCTTGACGTCTCTCCAGGAGAAATAGGTTGCTGCTCGCTCTACAACAGAGGCCTAGCACCTGGCAAGCATTACTCTAGCTCTGAGGTGGTGCTGCCCAGCAGGATTCATGTACTTCCCTGGGGGCAGTGTCCCACCCCCCAGTCCTCCACACCTCCTGGCCAACAGTACCTTCTGGTCACCCATCTCATCAGGTCTCATAGGCCCCCTCAACAGGCCCCAATGACTTAGGTGACAGAGACCAGCTCCAGCTTCCTAGTAGGCCTGCCCCGCTGGAGACACAGCCCCTGTGACAGACCAGGGCAGTAAGCACAGGTCACCACAGCCCTCCTCCCAGCCCACCAATGCTGTTTCTTTTCTCAGCAGTGCCACCATCGAGTCCCTGTCAGGTACACAGACAGCTGAGTCCTCATGGCTAACAAACGCCACAGTGGCAAGGCCGGGCTAGTGGAGTAGTGTGAGCGGGTCTCACCCTTGCTCCTTAAAAATCTCTTGGAGTATGTGAGGCAGAGTACTGGTCAGCCCTGTCTAGAAGGGCTTCCAGTCAGTGACTGAGCTCAAAGGTAATGCCAGGATGGAGCTTCTGAGCTGCAGGGCAGATAGGGGTTCTCCAAGAGCAGGCACCTCAGGCTGCACCCAAGGGCACGCACTGCTCAGGCGTGGTCTAAGGAGCCCAAGAGGTGTGAGGAAGGAAGCCTGCTCCGACGCACTTACGGCGAGGTGGGAACCCAGCTAGCACCAGGCCACAGCCCTTCTGTGTCTGAGCACACGGCAAGCCTTGCTGCTCTACAGGAAGTGGGACCGTCCTTTGTGCTAGGACCAGCTTTAGGGCCCAGTAACCAAGTCCCCTTGGAGAAGATGTCCTTAGCCATGGTGGTAGGGGCACTGTCCACCAGCGCCAAATGTCTGGGCCCTTGTACTGTACAGAGAGACACCAGGGACAGAATGGGGGAAGGGAGCAGTCAGATGTCTCTTTCCATCTGCCTGGTAGCTCAGCCACTGGTAGCTCAGCCACTGGTACAGCAGAAGAATCTGACAAACAGACAAGCATCTAAGAGCCACCTACACGCCATGGCGCTTAGCGTGCTGGGCTCACCTACCCACAGGGCCCTCCAGGGCTCAGTGCCTGCTACAGAGGACACCGTGGTTCAAGGAACACTAAGGTAACTCGGGATTCTGCCATCCTAGAGAGCAGGCCCAAGCATGCTGCCCACAGACACAGTGATCCCAGGATGGGAGACACAGGTACGGAAGAGCTGGGTAAAGGGCACCCCAGGGCCCACTACACTCTCCTCTCCCTGGGACCAAATGTGGTTTAAAAGTTAGCCAACACGAGGAACAAGGTGCGGTTGGACATTTCTCTACCATGAAATCAAGACTCCTTATAAAACCAGCTAACTGAGGATAGACTAGACCAGAGTGCAGCCAGGGAGCAGTCAGTGGCTGAGGCCAGACCCAGTCTATGCTCCATGGAAAAGGGAGAAACAGGATCTTCTGTCAGTCAGGATACAACAGGCTGCACTCTGGCATGTGCATGTGTACACACACACACACACACACACACACACACACACACACACACACCCCTCAGAGGCCTCACACATGAAAAATTTATTGCATGCTCAGATTACACAGCCATTATATTATGGTTGTCAGATTCTCTGCCCATCACAGGCCTTGACAGAAGACCCTCCCTCCTCCCAGTCACACTAACGAGGAGACTCCAGCTTAATGTCAAAGGCAACACATGAGACTTTAGGAAAACAGGACAATGCCTTTGAACCCTCGTGTAGGGAAAATTTTCTTAAATAATAAATGAAACAAGCCCATGTACAGAACAGCTAGGGACAGCCTACTCAGGTTAGAGACTAGCAATTCCACACCTCAGCACTGGCCCCAAGACCAAGGCCCTGAGGGGCCTTGCTGCCCACAGCACTGCTGAAAACTACAACATGAAAATAAAACTCATCGCCTGGGCGGTGGTGGCGCACGCCTTTAATCCCAGCACTCGGGAGGCAGAGCCAGGTGGATCTCTGTGAGTTCGAGGCCAGCCTGGGATACAGAGTGAGATCCAGGACAGGCACCAAAGCTACACAGAGAAACCCTGTCTCGAAAAACCAAAAATAAATAAATAAATAAATCTCAACTTGGGCACTGTTCTAGGCTGACGTACCCCAAATTCTTCAGCTGCAGTCCTAGCCCTACTGTGTGACAGAACATGCTTACATGTGGACACAGTACTTAAAGAAGTGATGTGGTACAGTACCTTTAGGAAGGCCTGATGCAGCATGCCTAGTGCCCCAGTAGATTAGGACATGGAAACACATGCAGAGGGATGATTGGGCAAGGACACAGGGAAGATGCCACCCACAAACCAAGGGGAGGTCTTAGGAAAAACCATTCTGCCTGCAACTTGACCTTGGATTTCTCCACTCCAGAATCATGAGGAGACACAGGTACACCATAGATTACAGGCCCACCCTTTCTCCACAATGGCCTCCAACGTGAACAGCTGCTTACTCAGCTTAATACTGAGTAACTCACCTGTGGTGGTCTGAATAAGAATGGCCCCCATAGGCTTATATACTTGAATGCTTAGTCACCAGGGAGTGGCACTGTTTGAAAGGATTAGAAAGATTAAGAGATGTGGCCTTGTTGGAGGAAGTGTGTCACCTGGGGTGGGCTTTGAGGCTTCAAGAACCCATGCCAAGCCCAGAGTCTCTTTCTCTACATCAGGATGTAGCTCTCAACTACTTCTTCAGCTACTGCTCCAGTGCCATGTGGGCTGCCATGCTCCCCACCATGGTGAAAACGGACTAAACCTCTGAAACTGTAAGTAAGCCCACAGGTAAATGCTTTCCTTTAGCCAGGCGGTGGTGGCGCACGCATTCATTTGCTTGTTTGTTTGTTTGTTTGTTTGTTTTTTCGAGACAGGGTTTCTCAATGTAGTTTTGGTGGAACTCGCTTTGTAGACCAGGCTGGCCTCGAACTCAGAGATCCTCCTGGCTCTGCCTCCCGAGTGCTGGGATTAAACTTTGTGAGTTCGAGGCCAGCCTGGTCTACAGAGCAAGATCTAGGACAGGCTCTAAAACTACATAGAGAAACCATGTCTCAAAAAAACAAAACAAAAAATTGTTTTCCTTTAAGAGTTGCCTTGGTCATAGTGTCTCTTCACGGCAATAGAACAGTGCCTAAGATACCATCCTACATGAGGAGGACCTTTGTAACTCAGGTGCAGCTGTGGCTTCCTTTGGCCACAGTAGTGTAGGTGGGGTGACACATATCACCCGTGACCCATGGTTCCCCACAGCATCGGACTGTGCAGTAGTATGTGCAGATGGGGGACCTGCTGGTAAGTGTTTCTGAGGTACAGCAGCAAGCAGAGCATATCCAGTCCATTCCCAGACACACGGCGCAGACAGCAAACGAGGTGCCCACTCAGGTCACTGAGGTTTTTAAGATTCTGAAAGAGGCTGTAAGAATGACAGCTTTACTTGCTCTGCCCTACTGCTGGATCTTTAACTCTTCTAGTTTTGCTGATCACAATGTAATGACAGACAGTCACAGGGGCTTAGGCCTCAGCCAGGGCACAGTGGATAAACTCATTTCATTCAACCCTCCTGAGCACCCAGTGAGGACAAACTATTTAATACCTAACAGGGGTCAGGTGAAGAAACAAGGTGTGACTAAACTCAAACCCATTCTCAGATTCCACACAGTACGATTACATACCACAACTACCACGGCGTGAGCGTGTGGTCGGACATATGCATGCCTAGAACTGTTAATGTGGTGAACCTAAGCATTGGATATCCCTACCAAAAGCACGAAGGAGCCCATCTGCCATCCCCCTGGCAACTCCGGACGTGTAAAACATAAACTCATAGAACTACTCGTTTTCTGTAGAACGGCTCCAGTTTGGGTCTTAAATGCTCTGTAAAGCACATGTGTTAAAGGCCTGGTCCCCATCTTGGCTCTGCTGGAAGGTAGTGGAACCTTAGGGGGTCTCATGGAAGGTTTCAAGTCACAGAAGTGCCCTTGAAGGGGATGTTGGGTCCTCTGCCCCTTCTTACCATTTTTTTCTCAACCTGGACATGAGGTGAATGGTTTTGCTATGTGTTGCCACCATGATAAGCTACCAACAAATAGTGGACTAAAACCTCCAAAACTGATTGTCTCAGCCCTCGTTACAATAGGAAGCTAATGAGTATTTTTATGACCTTAAAAATGTCCTCTTTAATCCATCTTGAGTGTATGCTGGCACACTGATATAGGCGTCCGGCTCTACTACATTCCAGAAAGCCAACCAGTTATCCAAGTAGTTTTACTGACATGCATCTGAAACACCACCAACAATGTACTAAATTTTCAATTATATGGCTCTAACATGGTTTTCCTCACTATTGTTTCTCTCCATTCCAAAATCCAAGTGCTCCAAATGTTGCAGCTTTACAAAGTACTCCAGCGTCTCAGAGGACTTTATTACCAGTCTTCTCTGGTTTAAAGTTTTCCTTGGAGATAGGTCTTTTGAAAACCTTTTGCTAGTGCCCATGGTCTATTTTTTAGAGATAAGATGTTGGGATGTTTCCCAGGGAAGTGAGAGGCACACACTAATCAGAGGCTTGTCTGCCATCTTGTCAAGTCCAGGGGAGTCCTCCTCTAGGCCATCTGTCCGAGTGTCAGCATGGGTGAACGGCCAGCCCCCCAGCTCACAGGTCTAATCCGATCGCCTTCTCTCCCAAGGGCTAGACCACCTGGTGGCGGGTGGGTGCTGCTGTCACTGTAGACAAGCTACTTTGTAATGGTCTGAAGGCCACAGTCCAACCTCTTGTTCTTCCTACAGACACCTAGGAGCAGACAAGCTGGTCACTGCAGCTAAAAGGCCCTCCCTCCTTTCCTCAGCAGCACACACAGTGAGCGGACTCATCTTCTAAATAGGACCAGACTAATTTTCTAGGTCACCTAGACTCTGCTGACTGCTCTCAAGCCTGCCAACCAGAGATGCCAAGCAGTGGGCCTTCAGACATAGGCAGACCAGTACACAGGCCTTCAAGAGATGCCCAAGGAAGATCAGGGTCAGCAGGAACGATGGCAATTTCAAGCAGAAGAGTTCACTTCAGGTCCAACAGAGGTGGGAGGGCAGATGCATTAGGGGCCAGCAAGATGGCGAGGGCCAGCGAGTAACTAGACCATCATCCCAGAGAGCCATTCCAGGCTCCACCATCAGAGCCACAGGCAGGCCCAGCCATAGACAACTAGAGTACGAGAACAGTCCGTCCCAGCAACGAGCACTGGTAGGAACAGCTGGGCAACCTGGAACAGAAGCCTAGGATGACTGCAAAATCATTTCTGTTAGCAACACTCCCAGCTCTTGTGTACAACGTCTGTGCTTAGAAACAACTGACAAAGAAACCACTTGGACCCAAAGCGTCTCCTCAGTGAGTTACCAAACAATCCAACAACCTGCTCTAAGTCTCACCAGATGTTTGCTCACCACAGCCTCTCCGAAAGCAGCCAGCTGTATTTTCAGTCTATGGAAGCTTTCCTCTCTTGTCTAAGAACTCCTAAGCAGGCACACGCTGTGTGCTGGGCAGCTACGTCTCCATCCTCAGATCGACTTGGCTCAAAGGAGTGTGCATGCTCAGCTCTCTCAAACTCATCCTTGTGCAGAACTGGTCTTTCTTCATTCCAGACCTCACATTCCCATCTGCTACCCGCTCTTCTCTTTACCTAGAGCTCTCAGAAGTCAGATCCCAAGGCCACCCAGCACCTGGCACTCCCTCCCCCACCTAGCTCCCCCTCCTCCTATCAGACCCTCTCACTTTCGTAGCCTCCATTGGGAACCACCGCTGCGTACCTGTGACACTTGGCTGGGTAGAGAACGTCTGTTCACAAAATGAAGACTGTTAGCAGCCACTATAACACAGCAGTAAGTCAACTCGGGTTTATTGAGACCAGCAATGGAAGCTCAATCTGCCAGGAGATGCAAGTCATTCCCATCAGTGGCCTGAAGTGTTGAAGCATCAATGTGGCAGAACACTCTGTGTGTGTGTGTGTGTGTGTGTGTGTGTGTGTGTGTGTGTGTGTGTGAGTGGGGACAGGGCTTTTGTAAGCATAACCAGGTGTAGTGAGAACGTTGCCATGTAAAAAGGAGAGTGACTAGAGTTGAACCTAGCAAGAGGCTTAGCTCCTACCCTCCTGCACTCAAACCTCCCAGGTGGCCAGGGCTTCAAATAAGACCCCAGGAAGTATGGTTCTCAGCCAAGATGTCATCTTATCCCTCAGAAGGATGACTATGGCTGCTTCTGCACTGCTCATAAGAAATAAATCCACCCAAGTGTACAATGACAGAGGAGTGGCTGTTTAAAAAGGCAGTGTATACATACAATTGGTTATCATTTAGCCATAACAACAACAAAACAAATCCAAGCAACACGGAACCAAAGGCACTATGAAGTAAAATAAGCCCAGGTACAGAGAGATAAATGCCACACATGTCTATGTGACGAAGCTGATGTGGCGGAAAGAGAAGGCAGATAACGGTAACATGACAGAAAAGCCAGGAGGAGACACGAAGCTCAGGTAACTCCATGGCACAGTGCGCCCTGAGAGATGACAATGATGTACTTCGTATTTTACAAGGAACCACGGGGAGTGCAAATACAGTCCCATACAAAGAAATGATTAACGTTTAAGAAAAGAGAAGAGCAATCACCAGGCTGAATCATCATACATCTATGTATCCAATTATATTATACTCCATAGATATATCATTTAAAAATAAAAATGAAAAAGTCCTAGCACTCACAAGGCAGAGGCAGGGGGGTTTCTGTGAGTTCAAGGCCAGCCTGGTACATATCAAGTTCCAAGCCAGCCAAGGCTACATAGTGAAATACTGTCTCAGAAACAAAAAAACCAAATCAACCACCCAAAGGGTTCACAAAGGAGCCGTGGCATCCTTCAAGCAGCCTTCTTTCCATTGTAGGCTAGCCTCAGAGGTCACAGAGAGCAGGGCAGAAACACCAACAGGGTTCTTTGTGGGGGCAGCATCTGGCCACAGTGCTACAATCTGATGGGGCTGATCTAGTCTTTCCCGTAGGAACTGGCAGGTGGAACAGCACTTTCCAGGTGGGGTGGGACCTCAGCTAGGGGCCCAACACAGGCCCACATTCTGGTAGGAGTTGGGCAAGCTCACATGCCTGTCTGTCTAGCTATCCAGCCACGGGTCAGTGGAGTCATCTGTAGACAGCACTGTGCTGTCTGGGTGCGGTGGGACTCCCTCACTATGTATGCACAGCGCTTTATCACGAGGACCACTGCTGTACACCTAGACCGTGTGCAGAGCGCAAGGATGAGAAGTAAGGAACGTAAGGAAAGGTTGGCTCTTGTGGGATCTCTGGGACACTATCCAGCCACCATGGGGTACCCAGAGATTCTTCCTGGTCTCCTTCGGCTTTAGAGCTCTTCTCTTTTCTGGGGTTCTCAGCTCCCCAGAAGAGCTGATTCTAGCTTCTAAGAATAAGAGTTAATGAATTTTGAAGATACTGAGACAAGTTTGGAGTCTGTGTCCTTTGGATGGGAGGCAGCTGGCCTCGCAGCACTACAATCAAGGCTACATGCACAACCAGACTGGTTCAGGGGCTCTTGGGGTCCAGAGGAGCTCTTCTTGGCCAGCTGCTGCTCAGGCCAAGAACTTCTGGATATAGAGTTAGTCCTGAACAAGCAGGGGTTGGAGGGAGCAGGTAAAGCAGGCCTCAAGGGAGCATCCATGTTGAGTGCTAGGGCCAACGAGAACCTAACTATGTAATGCCTTACTGTGGGCAGCTGTGGAGCCACACTGGTGGCTGGCCTGACGTGGAAGGCAAAGGACAGGAGACAGTGGCATGGTACTCAACAAAACTGTTTGGGTCTTGAATAACTTCTTTGAGATCCTGGCAGAAGAGTTCATAATCATCAGGCAAGGGCAGGTCCCTATTGAGGTAAGGAGCCACCCAGGCCCAAGCTAGGCTAGGCCTGTCAGTCAGCTGAGGCTCTCACGGACACAGTTGAGATTGTCCTGATAGTGTTCAAAGTGGAAGACATACAATCTCCCAGCTGGGTCAGAAAGTAGTCTAACAGCCATGGAAAGCCAGGAACCCAGTGGAAGTCCATCCTGAGTGGCCAGGAGTCTGGTATGCATCCAGCTGGAGAGCCCCTTTCTGTAGGCTTAGTGCCAGAAGAATCATTAGCTGTGCTATTCCAATCCATGGTGGTGTACACACACACGGGGTTCCCATAGCAGGATCTCTCAATCCAGGAATCCACAAAGGGGTCATGCCATGAGGTACCATCCATCTGCTGCCAAGGGTGTGCATTGGTGAAACTGGCTGTCACCTTCATAGGATTACCAGGGCTCTGCCGACGGTACCTGCCATGAAGCATGCCAGGAGTAGAGGAAGGAAAGGCCCATGTAAGGCCTGGTGCAGACAGAAGAGGCAGGCACAACACAGCAGGCCAAGAAGCAGCTGGACAGGGTGTGGCAGACTGCCATTCCAGGGAAATGCTGAGGACCAGGGGAGCCGAGCCCGTAAGAGTTGAGGGACTGTCAGATGCCGGCCATCATCCAAGGAAATCTGTCCAAAAACAAGGTGGGGAAAGAGCAGGAACCAGGCCCAACCATCATCACTGAGCTGGCAGGAGGAAGCAGCAGGCAGAAAACCCCCGGGGACCTGACTAGCTGCTCTGAGTGGAAGGCGGGGCCGGGGGGGGGGGGGGGGGGGGGGGGATGGTGGGGTGGTGGTAAAGGAAACAGACAAATGCTGCCTGTGACTTTCACGGTGTAATGACAGATGCTGTCAATCCTAGAAGGGGCCAGATCAGAACATCAGGGAATTCTAGGGCAATGGCAGTCACAACTGTCACTTGTACCATTCCTGCTGAATGCCAACCACGCACTACCCACAAATTGGATACTATTATTACTGCTGAGGAAGAGTGGCAAAGTGATGTGTGTGCAGCCACACACCAATTAGTAAATGACAGCGGAGGGGCAGAACCCGTCTATGGAGATACACGCAACCACAAATCATTTCTCAGGCTACGGACTACCCCTCAGAGTGGAATGAGTGGGCTCCCGGCTGCCGGAACACTGTACTCCGCTGGAACGGAGCGTGCCAAAGCATCCCTGCACACCCAGCACCAGGCACACCTGACAGGTTGCCTCGCTTGGTCTGTTCGTCTCCTGCTCCCAGGATTCCAAAGACCACCTGCTGGCAAAGCTAACCAATCCTGAGCACACCTTCCTCACCCTCATCCCAGTCAATAACCTGGCACCCTAACCCCCAAAGGTGAATGTCTGCAATTCCACTTTGGAGTCTTCTGTTACCACCAGACCTGGCCAGAGCTCCCTCTTACGGTGGGACCCACCCTTCTTCCAAGCTGTAGTCGCAAGGCCACATAAGGAAGTAGGACAAGGAGCCCTCCTCTGGGGCTCACACACTGCTCCGGTCTCTCTAGAGAGGGAAGCCCACCACTTGAGACCTCCTCTCAACTCCCTGCACACACAGCCCAGTTCTCCAGGGCTCTCTCCTAGGAGCATCAAGTCTAGCATCTTCACGCACGGTTTTCCATGTGTTTACCCCGACCCAGAGTCAGTTCCCCCAGAAAGGTTCAGCAAGGTTGATCTTTGCGACAGCATCTCCCAAGTGGCTTGCAACTACCGCCAGCACCTACCTCTCCCACCCAAGCATTCTGGACCATCTCAGGTAGCCCCTAACTCACACCTGAAAGCCCAGCCCTTGACCTGGGATTCTCTCCATAATCATGAGCCAGATCCAGTCTCTCAGTGAGTTCTCAAAAAGTAGTGCCCACAAGCCAGGCCCCAAGCCCCAAAGCCAGGTGTCAGGCTGCCCACAAACACCTTGTCATACATGCCCAGAAACCAGTATGCCACCAACTACTAACTTTAGATGTTATCTGCCCACTCACCTGGGTGCCTGAGTGCCTCTAGCAACCTAGGAGAGAGGCGCCCCCACCCTCGCACGAACAGTCAATTCCTGCTTCAGCCTAGGTCTTCCTAACCCTGAGCCAGTCATTCACTTTTTGAGCCTCAAGATCATCCCAAACCGCCCTTGCCTATTAGTCTGTGGAGCGCGCTCTCTTCTCTCCATCAACCCTCCCCGGTACTAGGTAGTTTCGCTCCTTTTCCTGATTGGACAGCAGTCTACAGGAAGAAGGAGGGCCGCGGCGCATGGGAATCTTCCTCCGCAGGCTGGGCAGTACCTGACACACCGGCTGAGTTCTTTGCTCTAAGATCCAGGAGACCGGGGAACAGAACTTGCCCAAAGCCAAAATGTGAATGGTGGTAACCTGCACCGCCCACCTGCCATCCAGCCACCGCCATGCAGAGCATCCAGCTCACAAGCTCGGGGTCAATGAAGCCCACCTACCTGGGAATGCGCAAAGCGAGGCC
>CABHPR010140290.1:7616-50665 GCA_902168415.1 Peromyscus melanophrys | reverse complement strand
ACACACACACACATTACAGAAACATCCCCATTTTAGAAGGAAAGCAGTCCTAAAACCAGGGAAGCATTTAATTTTAACATTAAAAAAAACCTATCAGATTGTCGTAATAGGTTCTGGTGTCTTGGTGTCTATAAAAAGTATAAAAAGTGTGGTCAAAATAAATAAGAAAGTGAAAGTAGAGTTTTAAAGCTGTTTAAAAAAGGGGGTTTTTCCTTTTCTTTTCTTGGTTTTTGGTTGGTTGGTTGGTTGGTTTGGTTTGGTTTTACTGCAGTGCTCAGCATCAAACCCAGGGTCTTCCATATGCTCCATGAGCTCTGCCACTTGTCCCAGCCCGTGGGCCACTCTTGTTAGTTAGCTACTTAAGATGTGTGCTTCGAGTAAAGCTCCGTATGTTCCTCACTGACTTAAGCTCTGTGTGGAGACTAAAGAACAAGAAGAAACATTCCTGTATGGTAATGATCCTGAGTCAAGTCTAGAGGGTCGTCACACATGAATGTGTTTTGAACGAAGTGGTCAGACTTCACCAAAATTTGTTTCTTTCCGTCAGGTTTAAGTGGAAATCCTGCAGATTTGGAAAGAAGAGAAGCAGTGTTTGGAAAGAACTTTATACCTCCTAAGAAGCCAAAAACCTTTCTTCAATTAGTATGGGAAGCATTACAAGATGTCACTTTAATTATTCTAGAAATTGCAGCCATAGTCTCATTGGGCCTTTCTTTTTATCAACCTCCAGAAGGGGATACTGCACGTAAGTAAACGGGGGAGGGGTGTTTTGTGTGATTCTAGTTCGCCATGTTTGCTTAATATGTGATAATAATAACAATAGTAAAGCCAGAGAACACTTATTGACTGCTGTGAGCTAGGCTCTGTTCTAAGCACTTCAAATGATTTTCACAGTAACTAATATGAGTTCCAGTGTTGCCTGCATCATATAGGGAGTCACAGTTTAATTGTTCTTCCATACATGTATACTATGTTTACATCGTTATACATCTGGGCACTTGTATGATACACCCTGCTGTCGAGGGTAAAAGCTTTTTTTTTTTTTTTTGGTTTTTCGAGACAGGGTTTCTCTGTGTAGCTTTGCGCCTTTCCTGGAGCTCACTTGGTAGCCCAGGCTGGCCTCGAACTCACAGAGATCCGCCTGCCTCTGCCTCCCGAGTGCTGGGATTAAAGGCGTGTGCCACCAACGCCCGGCGAGGGTAAAAGCTTTTAAATTTTGATTTTGTGTTATATGGAAATGCTTACACACAGGTTTAGTACAGTGCTTGAGACCAAGGTGTTATTTATCCCTTATACAGCAATGCATGAGGCCAAGGTGTTGGATCTCATGTCTTTGGATTGGGGAGTATTTGCAAAATATATACAAAACGAAATTCTTGAAGAAAGGGCCTGTCTAAATGCCACATGTATTTATGATTCAGATATACATACCTGAAGGTATTTTATACAATATGTTAAAGAATTACCTGCACAATTTCCTAGCTAGAGTTTTCCACTGTGGCACTGTGTCTGTGCTCAAAAGGTTTCAGATATTTGAGTGTTTTGGATTTTTTGGAGATTGAGTCTGTGGGGAACACTGTGACCCATGAGGAGGTGAAGTATAAAAGAGGCAGATCGGCTTTAGTGTCTATCCAGTGGTTTTGTTGTGCTCTTTCTGTGCTTCTCATTTATTCCTTCAGTTTCTTCTTTGCCTTTTAAAAGGCCTTATCATAATGAATGTTATCATTACGATACTCTGTATACTGGAGAATCTAGCCTGGATTTTGGATATTCAAGTCATCCTATATTTTATATCAAAGGACTTTTTTGTGAAAGCTTCATTCTTATGTCTTCTACACTATGAAGAGTTTAATAATAATAATAATAATAATAATAATAATAATGATAATAATAATAATAATAATAAAGCCAGCTCTAGAGTTTGGCTAGCTAGGTAAAATACAAGGAAATGCCTAGGACTTGTGTGAACACTTGTTTCTCACTGATTTCTTTAAGGAAGTCGGTCACAGACTATCCCTATTTATCTTAAATAGTGTAGAGCAGAGCTTCTGAGCAACAGTACTGCTAAAATTTGATCAGAAACAGTCCTCATTGTTCACTGGACCATTCTTCCAGTTAAGGCACCAAAAATGCATCCAGGTTTTGTAACCTGTCTCACAGGGACATAAAATTGTCCCTGGATCAAAATCACTGGTACAGGTAAGATATTTTGGTAATATATTTGTCAGTAATTAGGCAAAGACAAAACAAATTTTTATTTAAGCAAATAGTGTGTGGTTTGTTTTGTTTGTGGAAAAAATAGAGGAAGACAAGGTAATCAGAAGGAAATAATAATTTACTGGGAAATACCACTTTCTGCATAGTACTCAGAATCCCTTCCAGAGTCTAAAAAGTCCATATACACCCATGTGTAGTCATCTATTTGAGTGTGTGCATGCTTTTTGCAAGTCTTAAAACGTACAACTGAATTTTTCAGTTTTTCATTACCCAATTTTCATTATACAATATTGAAAATTGATATTCTAGATTTTAGTTAACAAATTAATACAAAAAAATTTTTACTAGCAGTTTTTCCCAAGACTGTAAGGAAAGTATTTTTTTTTTTTTGTATGTGTGAGGTTTATTATGAGCAAAGTCTAGGGCAAGTCTTCCCAGCATCCAGCCTACTTCATTTATAGGATGTAGAGAAGAGAAATTTCCTCAGATTTGTTAAAGATTCTGCTAATTGAATACCTCTGAGATGATAATTTAGTTATCCTAAAGCCTGCTAAGATTTAGGATCTGGTAGAACTTGATGAAACCTAGGTTTTTGTCCCGTGATAGAAAGTTATTTATTTGGTGGTTGCACTTTATTCTATTTTTTAAGAGTTGTATATGTACTAAACGGGTGCTTGCATCCAATACTTTTTCATATCTAAATGAAGTATCTTTAAGAAAGTCCATTATTTGTGAATCTTCTTAAAAAACATCTGTGTTAACGACATGTCTTACTAATACTATTTGGAAATGAAATACAGCCTGTGCTACCTATATAATTCTTAAGTCACTAGTATCTGCATGTCAATGATTCCCCAACTTTTTGG
The DNA here is from genome assembly GCA_902168415.1 of Peromyscus melanophrys. Classification (NCBI taxonomy): domain Eukaryota; kingdom Metazoa; phylum Chordata; class Mammalia; order Rodentia; family Cricetidae; genus Peromyscus; species Peromyscus melanophrys. Next base: position 47,582 of record CABHPR010140290.1, on the reverse strand, counting down.
TCACAGGGGCCCTTTATACTTGGTCTTGAGGACTCCAAAGAGCTTTGATTATGTGAGTTAGGGTATAGATATTCCTTCCCCAGTTAGGGTATAGATATTCCTTCCCCATATGCTAAACTTAAAGTGGAAACATTTAAAAGTATGAATCAACTTGATTGTAGTCATTATTATTTCTCAGGGTCTATATGAATCAAATGGTTACATTAGGGTGAAGGAGATGGCCCCGTTGGTAAAGTACTTGCTGCCCGAACATAAGGACTTGTGTGTGGATCCTCCACATCCTTATAAGAGCAAGGCACACTGTTAGAAGACAAGACAGGCTGGTTCCTGGAGCTCGTGGGTCAGCCAGCCGAGCAGAATCAGTGAGCTCCAAGTTCAGTGAAAGACATTGTCTTAGAGTGAATGATTGAGGAGGACAGCTGGCCTGCACATAACATGCATACACACATAAAAATATTCCATTTGCCTTAAATATAGCCATATTTTTTTTATTCTTAGTAAAGCTAAATATTAATGAAACTTAGGCTATAAGCCTACTGCAAAGTGGTATTGGTAGCATTCTTAGGGGAAGTCATTATCACCCCCCATCTCTACATAAATAATTTTGAATGAAAAGACAGTGGTACTTTGTAAACACAGTCTTGCCGTGTAGCTCAGACTGACCTCAAGCTTGTCTTCTTCCTTCTTTCCCCTCCAAGTGCTGGGATTACAGACACATGTGGCCACACTCACCTGCGTTTTCTCGTTTTAGTGTGTCTTTTATTTCTGGCTTAAAGAGAGCCGAGATTCCCATGTCTGTGTCTGTATTCAGGGTGTCACAGCCCCATGGGATGTGATCCTTGATCAAATAATTTTTAGAAGATTCTTAAATGAAGACTTTCTAAATGAAATAGTTGCCCTGAGGTAGGTGGAGTGTAGACCTCATACCTCTCATTTGAATATGTTTCCAGGGGAACACTTTTGGTAAAATGTATTTACAGTAAGAATGAAAGCATTACACTTTTTACACCTTTGATCTTGGATTTCCTTTCTTTGCCCCTATAGCTTCTAAAAAGTTTGCTGTGGTCACCAGCCGCAAACTGTCTTAGTTTCTAGGGATACCGTACTTCTCTGTTCAAAGATTACGTGGTCTTGGGTAATGTGGAGTGGAGCTGTATATGAGGTGAAGTGTGATATCGTTTCTTGTTTTCTTTGCTGTCCTCAGTAATTTAGTGATAAATATGTGTTTCACTCAAAACCAATAATTACATAATTGCTTCACAATTCCTTCCTCTTAACTTCTATTGCATTGTCTTTAATCTTTTATGGTTACCCTTTTAGGAAAAATTTTAACCCATACCTCTGAGTGGTAAATTTAATTATATCTATTTGCAGCTGTATCTTTATAATATATAATTTCAAAAGTAGAAACTGGAAGAAATGAATAAAAATTAAATTTTTACTGTGTTTCTTGTACAATAGTAGCTGTAAGATTTCATTAACTTAATTTTGGCCCATATTTATTTCCATAATTTTACTAGGGGTTCTATAGTGGAAAAACATACTTACCAAGTCCATATTGGTTCTCGGTCCTTTCTGTCAACTACACAGAAGCTTTGTTGAAATAATAATACTATCTCCTGTTCTTTTATGCTTTTAATAAATGAAATGAAAATTCACGCAGGTGCTTCGTTTGGATGATTTTCTAGCTCATTTCCAGGTTGCTGGAAGTATTCAACATGGTATTTTGACCTTTGCCTCAGGGTTTCTATTGCTGTGAAGAGACACCGTGACCACAGCAACTCTTATAAAGGAAAACATTTAATTGGGGTGGCTCGCTTATGGTTCATAGCTTCAGTCCATTATCATCATGGTGGGACATGATGGTGTGCAGGCAGACATGGTGCTGGAGAAAGAGCTAAGAGTTCTACATCTTGATCCAAAGGCAACAGGAACTGAACTAAGACACTGGGCGTGGCTTGAGCATATATGAGACCTCAAAGCCCACCTCTGTGGTGACACACTTTCTCCAATAAGGCCATACCTACCCCAACAAAGCCACACCACCTCCTAATAGTGACACTTCTTATGAGTTTATAGGGGCCATTACATTCTAACTATCACAACCTTTATATGTTCTTGAATCCAGACTTGATATAATTCAGAGAGTTAGTCTCTTACCTTTGATGTGTGGGGTATCTTTACATGTGTAAATCATAAATTCATTCAATTGTATTATTGTATCTAATGACGTGATCATTTCTTCAGCCTAAAAATAATTAAAATACAAGTCCTGATAACTGAATTGGGGCAGGGTCAACACAGCACTAAGTGGACCATTGGCTTCTACTTCATCTTACAAAAGTGCTTTGTGCCTACTGATGGCTGAGTTCTGCTAGCTTTCAAAATAGCTTTTGTGGTGATTAGCTTCATCTCAAGTGGATCTTAGGTTTATCGTTCCTTCCTTGACCATTTCACATGTTCCTTTCCAAGACTGATCATTGCCCAGTAACCTCACACTCCAGATTCTTTCTCTGGTCTCTGTACATTTCTGGAATGTGCTTAATCCATTTCTGCAATTGCTCATTTACTCCTTTTTATTTTCACTATCATTCTTCCCAGCCTGTCCAACCACTAGCTTCAGTTCCGCTCAGAGAGTATAATTTTATGTAATATTCGAAAGAATGTATCCCTTCCGGTGAATTTGTAAATACCCAAAGCAAAGCTTCAGGACAGGGTATTGCCAGTGGCAGCGTGGTACGCAGTACCTGTAATCCCAACGCGAGGGAGACTGAGCAGGAAGATGGAGAGCTTGAAGCCTATATGGGCTGCATAGCTAAAACAATCAGAAGAAAAGCGAAATTAAGACTCCCTGCATGTGTATCCTTTTTTTTATTTTTCTGAGGCTCATCATGATCCCTGAGTCAGTTTTAGACTTGAGTAGAAGCCCCAAAAGAACAAGGACCAGGTCCATTATCTTTGTGGTTTTCAGGGCTTAAGGAGTCAAATCCCATCCTTTTCTGACTGCTTTCTGCCTTTTAGTAATTATTGCTGACCTTGGTCACTCCCTTGAATTCTCTTCCGTTCCATCTGTATGTTGGTGGTCGCCGGTGACCATTTGACGTGTTATGGGCATCTTAGAGCAGCTTTCTTGGTTCATCCAACCTCACTTTATTTTGTAACATACAGCCATGTTTTATTTTTTTAATGAACTTATGGATACTTTATTATTGATGTCTTACCTGAAAACTCTGTATTTCATCCCTACCTCTCTACCTTGGTTTCCTGAAGTAGCATCTGCCACCCACAGTAGGTTCATGTGGTGGAGCAAACAAGTAGCAGTTGTTTACTTAACTGCATAATACAGAAGCCAAACTGACCACACTGTAGTAAAACAGAATGATCTGTGGGATGTATATCATCTTTAACTTGTTACTTATCTCTTGTATGCCATCTATAATAAAAGCAGGTGGCCTCTTCAGCTAAACAGCCACATTTGAAGTACAAAGGAAAATTTCTTAAGGGAAACTGCGCAGGGTTACTCTAGTGAACACAAATGATAACCAAGTGAAACAGCTCTAGTGCTGATACAGAGTAAGTTTTAGTGATCTGGATAGAAGATCACGCAAGGCAGCCACAGCATTCCCGTCAGCCAACGTGTAATCCAGAGCATGGCCCTAATTCTTAATTCTTTGAGGGCTAAGAAAAGTCAGGAAGCTGCAGAGGAAAACATCATAGCTTGCTGAGGTTGGTCCATGAGGCTTCAATGAAGGGCCCTTCTCCATTAATCACAGCCTGAGGTTCAAGTGCTGATGCAGAAGCTGAAACACATCATCCAGAAGATGTAGCTAACGGCATTGGTGAGAGTGGTACCCGAAACTCTTTTCAGTGTGAATGAAACAGCCTTGTATTGAAAGAAAATACCATTGAAGACTGGCAACTAGAGAAGATTTCAGTGCCCGGCTTCCAAGGGCAGGCTCATGCTTGTTAAAGGTTGATGCAGTTAGTCCCCAGAAATCTTTCTACTCTGCCTGTGCTCTGTAAATGGAATAGCACAGCCTGGCTCACCGTGCATCTGTTCTAACGTGGTTGACAGTCTTTTAAGCCCACTATTGAGGTTTCCTGTGCTAACTGTTTTATAAACGCATGGAAGTGAGCCATCGACATCACAGCAACACTTAACCACAACACAAAAAACGAGCTGCACACAGGTCACTCAGATGATCATTGACAGTTTGTAGCAATAAAATTATTTATAAATATGGAATATACATTTTTAGACTATACATACTTGAAATATAATTACTATATACTTAAATTACATATAGATTATATATTCATATAATAAAAATTCTGTTGCTCAATAACAATGCACCTGTTCACCCAAGAGCTCCAATGAAGGTGTATGGTGAAATGTTTTTACATCCGCTTGCACATCATCTACTCTACAGCCTATGGACTCAGGAAGTAATGATTGTCTTTTGGGTATCTTTATTTAAGAAATACATTTCCTAAGGCTATGGATATCATAGGTAATTTGACAAAGGAAAAGTGAACTGAGAACCTAAGGAAAGAGTTCACCAGCCAAGATGGAAAGAACATCCTGGTTCCTGGAGGAAAAGCATCGGCGTTAACTGAGATTTGGAAGACGTTGATTCCACCTTCATGGATAACTCCGAGGGGTCTTTGACCACAGTAGAGGAAGTCACGGGGTGGACTGCAACTAACTTCTAGTACCAGCCTGCAGATGTGACTGAGTTACTGTTCATACGTGAGCAAAGAAAATGGCACCCTTTTTTTTAATTAAATGTCATTTATTTTTATTTTATTTGCATTGGTGTTTTGCTGCATGTATATAGACTGTGTGAGAGTATCAGATCTTGGAGTTACAGACAGTTGTGAGCTGCCATGCGGGTGCTGGGACTTGAACCCAGGTCCTCTGGAAGAGCAGTCAGTGCTCTTAATCAGAAAATGGCTTAAACAGACTTAACCAGTCAGTGCTCTCCAGCCCCAGAAAATGGCATCTTGAGGTGGAACTGGCTTGTGGACTTAGAATATTGTGTGTATCTAGTGATAAAGTATGAGAAGATTGATTTCAGCTTTGAAAATGACTCTTCTGCTGTTGATAAAATGGTGCCAAACTGCCTTAAATGCTCCAGGAAACTCTTGCAAAAAACTCACCTTACATGGCTAAGCCTCATCCTTGGTTTTTGGTTTTTTAACTTACCATTTTTTATTATTTATTTTACTCGGGAAGATTATAAATAATTAACATCCTTTCTTTTTCCTCCCTCTAGACCCTTCCACTTCCACACACCCCCTCCTTGTTCTCTTTCAAACTCATGGCCTCTTTTTTTCATTAATTGTTACATGCATATGTGTATATACATACACATTCCTACAACCTTTAATTCCAGCACCAGGAAGGCAGAGACGGAGACAGGTGGAGCTCTGTGAGTTCCGGCTCAGCCTGGTTTGCATAGTCAGTTCTAGGTCAGCCAGAGACCCTGCCTTTTAAAATAAAATAAAAAGGTCTTAGTCATCCTGTCTTCTTCATGGAAGTTGCTGCTTTCTATCCCTTCCTTCAGCAACCACTAACTACCCTGATCAGTCAGCAGCCACCATCAGTATCAGAACAGCACTCACACCACCAAAAACTTAGGAGTTACTGAAGACTCAGATCATCATTGGCAGGTTCGGCAACAAAGCTGTATATAATTATGGTGTGTACGTTTTTTAGACTTCATGCTTTTGCAGCCTGTCTAGACTATGGTATGGACGTAGCTGAAACTTTGTGTAAGTTGAAATATTGACTGCATTGGGTCTGCCTGGAATGAAACACTGTATCACAGAGGTATGCCTGTAACTTCCCTGCAGGCTGTTGCTTGGCCTTCCCCACGTTTGACCTCTCCACTCTTTACTGGCACCCTCTTAAAGGCTGGGAACTTTGAAATTGACAGAGCGAGGCTCTTAACCTTGGCAGAAGGACTAAGTTCAGTGGGGCTCAAGGCTCTGTGTAAAGTTGATGAAGTAAAAAACGGAAAAATATTGGCTCCGTTTTTTATCATCGTCATTTTCCATATTTCTTCTCAGTTTGTGGAGAAGTTTCTGTCGGGGAAGAAGAAGGCGAAGGTGAAACCGGGTGGATCGAAGGAGCTGCAATCCTCTTGTCGGTTGTGTGTGTGGTGTTGGTAACAGCCTTCAATGACTGGAGTAAGGAGAAGCAGTTCCGAGGTTTGCAGAGTCGAATCGAACAGGAACAGAAGTTCACGGTCATCAGGGGCGGTCAAGTCATCCAGATACCTGTAGCCGACATTACGGTGGGAGACATTGCCCAAGTGAAGTATGGTAAGGCAGGCAGAGCGCCGCGTCCACCTGCAGGAACCCAGGCTGTAACTGAACGTGGGCACGGTTGAGCATGTCACTGCCCTTCTCTTTCAGGTGATCTCCTCCCGGCTGATGGCATACTGATTCAAGGCAATGACCTGAAAATCGATGAAAGTTCGTTGACTGGCGAATCTGATCATGTTAAGAAGTCTCTAGATAAGGATCCCTTGCTTCTATCAGGTAGGCATTTATACACTTTGAAAATGTTACTAAAAAAAGCCAAGAAAGCACTAATGTTAGAATTCATGAAGGTTTTTATGAAATGACAGCTACATTTATTGCAGGCCTTGGAATACAGCGCTGTATTTCATAAATGGGGATAGAATCCAAAAGGTGAAGAAATGAGAAAGATGGCTTTAATGATAAAACTCAAATATAAGCCTAATGGTGTCTGTTAAACTCTTTCTGTATCACATTTATTCTTAGGCTTGTTACCAGTCAAATACTAAAGAATGATTATAGATTTAAAACAAAAAATGTACTGCAAAGAACTGGTTCGTTTTGTTTTACATAAACCTAAAGTTGAATCACCTCCCTCCCTGAACTGTTAGGTAATTTGTTTGAAACGGGAACTGTTTAGATCAGGTTACCTGAGTAACTGACAGCAGTCATACTGGAGGGACGTTCACATGGACCCGTCAGGAGTGAGTTTGAATTTCCATGTTACAGGGACAGAGCCGGAGGATTTGCACAGGCGAGGGTGCTGTTGGAAAGGAAGATGTAGATGTCTGCTTAGGACACGCGTGGTCATATATAACTGGAGTTATCTCCAGCCCCTCCCGGCAGCCACTCAGACTCAAATAAACACACGGGCACTTATATTACTTAAACTGTTTGACCTAATGGCTCAGGCTTCTTGCTGTCTAGTTCTTATATCTTAAATTAACCCCATTTCTATAAATCTATACCTTGCCATGTGGCTCGTGGCTTACCAGTACTTTACATCTTGTTCCTCATGGCGGCAGCTGGCGGCGTCTCTCTGATTCAGCCTTCCTGTTCCCAGGATTCTCCTCTGTCTTTGTCACACCTATACTTCCTGCCTGGCTACTGGCCAATCAGCACTTTATTTATAAACCAATCAGAGCAACACATTCACAGCATAGAGAACATCCCACAGCACGATATAGGAGTAATAACATAAACGAAGGTTATTTGGGATTGAAATTGAAGGGACACTGAAAAAAGTACAAGCTGCCTTCTCAAATACTAAACGAGAAGAGACCAGAATGCCAGATTGTCTGTAAAAGTTTGCTCACTTTTCAAATTTAAATTTCTGAGATTCCCTACTTTTAATCTTAAAATATCCTTTAAAACATTTATGAAATTATTTGTCAGAACTGTATTGTTAGATTAAATTTTAATAGTGGTACTTGGGCCATCTAGTATCATCAAATGTTCATGGAATGCTAGTGTCCATAAATTGAAGATTCCTGCTGATTTGATATTTAATGACTATTAAATAATTTAGCAGCAGTATTTTTTCAGGCCTTGGTTAGCTTTCTATTTTAATAAATTGAACACGGATTTATTGAACTGAAGTCAAACTTATAATACCTACGGAAGTTAAGTTATACTCACAACTTCAAACCGGAACCTAAAATTAACCATTATCTTTATAAAGTTTTTAATGACGATGATAAGGCTTTCTGCAGAATAAATAAATAGTAATCAAGAGTAACTATGCATTCATATATGAAAAGAGTGGGTGTCGGTTATAACATAGGAATGCCCTGTCCAAACATAGATTTGTATGCTGTTTGTCAGAATCCTAGGCCACTTAGAGTGCTGATCCTTTGAGTGTTTATGTTGATGTACTTAAAATACATGCTGAGGATGCATTTCATCGATGTAGAAGGATAATGTCTGTAAGTAATGTGTACTCACTTTACTACTGCTATGACATGTTTCTAAGAAACTAAAATCAGTGTTAACCAGGTAAGACCCATAGTCCTTACAGAGGGGACAAGAGATATTCCCTAATCTTATCATCATAGACTCACTGGCTAGTATATTGGGTGAACAGACAGAGCCCTTGTGGTGCCTTCATGGACTTTCATGTATGTGTAATTCATTTACCTACTGCTTAGCTCTTTCAGCCTGGTCCCTTTGACTAAGCTTTGGTCCTCAGACAAAGATGACTGGTAAACTTTACATACACTCACCTTCCTAACATGCCAAGATACCAAAAGAACTCTATAAATTTTCCATGTTCAAGAAAAGACTGAAATAACTTTGTACAGTCCCTTATCACAGTACGGGTGGGAAAGTTTCTCTGCATTTATTTCCCTGTTCCAAAAATGTACTAAAAACCATGACATGCATTTATTTTTAAATTTACTCTCATGATGCCATCTCTCACTGCTGTTCTTGGCTTCTTAAATTTAGATTTTTAAAAGCAGTGTTGGGTTAGTGGTGGGATAGGACCTGAACAGAAACTGTTTACTTTTCCTGAGCACATTCACTGTTAACATTTGAGCAGACTTAGACTAAGGAAAAACAGAGCATAAAAACTGAAATCTGAAGAAAGCCAGAATTGTTCAAAGAAATTGTCTTTTATACGTATTTAATAAATATTATCCTTCTAAATTTCATGTGTTTACCTTTTATTTTCACTGACAACGAATGCAGTAATCAGTAAAACACGAAGAATGTGGGGTTTGTGTGTTCTCTAAGCAAGAAAAGAATCAAAGACCTCAAAAGTTCACTTTGGATAAGTTACCCAATCATTTGTACCAAATGTGCATCCCAGTGACTGGAGTAAGCACATGAGCTTTATAGTCTTATTTAGCAAATAGCCCTTGAGCACTGTGTGTAAATGTACTGAAACTGGAGAACAGAAAGGAAGCTGGCGGCTGTAAGTCTCCATTATCTTCTGACAGAGCTACATTGACTCTTTGCCTTGTTCCTGATAACTGTATTACTTCAGGCAAATTTCTAGAAAATAATAATAATGGTGCTTGTCAACTTGCAAGATTGTTATGAAGGACATGGTCTGAATTCAATGTTCCTGTCTCTGTTCCTAGCTGTCTGGACTGGGATTTTATGGTAGTGTTGCAGACGATTGAGAAGGCTGGTTGTTCTCAAATGAAGATATGCTGGGCTTGATCCAGTAGGCAGTGTGTAGAGGTAGAAGTTATTGGACCCTAAGAGGGACGCTAAGTCACACTGTAGGAATAGTAAACACTAGGATAAACTAGAGAGTCAGAGAAACTAGTTAGGGAGCTTGGCAGTAATCTTGGCAAGCTGAGCCAAAAGCCTGTATGAGGTTTTGGGGTTGAGTATAGGGATGTGTTTGTGCTGTGGAATTCTTGGTCATAAGTATATTTAGGTTTGAATGATATATTTTTTAAATGCTACTCCTCATGCCCTTATGTGCTTATGTTATAGCTAACACTGACTTCATTGAATACTCACACAATTCCAAGCAGTGTGCTAATTTTTCACTTATAGGCTTTTTTTGAGAAATATAAATTGTATTACATTTTATGAAATACGGGTACTATCATCTGTATTTTACACAAGGAACTGCTACATTATCATTTCCCTATTGTCACTTGGTGATAAAAGTTTTGAACTCGTATATGACTGACTGCAGATTGCCCCATCTTTAAGCACGAGAGTTGAAGATTCAGTGTTAGTCTGCTTTATTAAATACTGAGTTTATTAAAAACAGTGTTACTGCTGGGCAGTGGTGGCGCACGCCTTTAATCCCAGCACTCGGGAGGCAGAGGCAGGTGGATCTCTGTGAGTTCGAGGCCAGCCTGGGCTACAGAGTGAGTTCCAGGAAAGGCGCAAAGCTACACAGAGAAACCCTGTCTCAAAAAACCAAAAAAATAAAATAAAATAAAATAAAATAAAAAAACAGTGTTACTGAGATTTGCAATTGGGTAGTTGGAAGGAAACCTGTTATAATTTTTACAAAGTTCTCTGTTGTTATAGGTACTCATGTCATGGAAGGTTCTGGAAGAATGGTAGTCACAGCTGTAGGTGTGAATTCTCAAACTGGAATTATCTTTACCTTACTGGGAGCTGGAGGTGAAGAAGAAGAAAAGAAAGATGAGAAGAAAAAAGAAAAGAAAAGTAGGTGTAGCCATTTGCTGTAAGAATTGGTGTTTGGAGATAACAGCAACTGCGAATCTTAAAAACGGGTACAGAGATAGATTTCTTTCATGAGGCTGTGATGTGAAAATGGCTGTAAAATGTTAACTACCTGATACACTTTCAAGTAACAGAATTAAAGGAGAGGGGATTTCTTGTAATGGTCCATCAGCCCCGTCTACCACAGGAAGAGACAGGTCAGCGTAGATGTAGTGCTTCAGTTTGGGCAGTCTCCTGTCTGGTCATTTGGTCATCTAAATGAATTCGGCTCTCCCTTCCTGATTGGCTTTTTCTTCCCCCTCTCTGCTAGTTTTTCTCTTCAGCCAGTTGCCTCTTGCCCTTGCTTGGTTTTTAATCTTCAGATGTTCGTCTCTCTTGTGTTCCTTTCTATACGTACGTGGTGGGATGTTTGGACGCTGACTGGGGCTGCCCTTGGGACACTTTGTGCTTGTCTCGTCAGACTGACCCCATCATTCGATGTCAAGATCTTTGATTTTGACTCTCTCTGCTACCCCCCACCCCCAACCAAGAGCTCCATCAGCAGACTTTATAGTGTATAATTTCTCCACGGAGATCTTAGAGCACACTGGTGCACACAGGGGGACATCTCAGACTGGGAGTTCAGGGTGTGCCACTTTAGATTTCACTCAGAGGGACCTTTCAGGACTCTTTGCCTGTTGCCTTGGCAGCGGTTAACCATCCGTAACCATCTGGATTTATTTCATTTTCTTTAGGAGGTAAGCCTGTGTTTTGCTTTCTCACCTGAGTCCTTTAAGATCTTCTAAGATGGGCTGGAGAGATGGCTCAGAGGTTAAGAGCGCTGGCTGTTCTTCCAGAGGTCCTGAGTTCAATTCCCAGCAACCACATGGTGGCTCACAACCATCTGTAATAAGATCTGGCTCCCTCTTCTGGCCTTATACATGATAAATAAATAAATAAAAAAAAAAAGAATGTATTTGAAAAAAAAAAAAGATCTTCTAAGATAAATGTCTGGCTAAAATTTTGGCTTGCTGTACTGTATCATTGTTTTTAATCTGTTGCATTTTGGGAGTTTGTTGTTGGGGTTTATGATGCGGGGCGTAGAACCCAGAGTCAGCCCCACCGTTGAGAAGGTGCATGTTTGCTTGGACTGTTTTTAAGGCAGGGTCTCACATTATGCCTCGGGCTGGTCTTGAATTCAGTGGATAGCCCAGGTTGGCTTGAACCTGAGGTGTAGTCATCCTCCTTGAAAGTATTGGTATTAGAGGTGTGAACCATGACACGTGGCTCGCATCAGAGCTTCTGATAGTTTCGTGGGTTGGTTGTTCTTTTTGCATTGTCTTTTCATACGAAGTTCTTATGTCAGGCAAAATGTATTTGCAGATTTCTTTAGGTTGAGACTGTAGCTCAGTGTTAGAGAACATAATGGCATACTCAGTCTCTGTGTTTATTTCCTAACACTAGGGGTGGGGGCAGGTAGAAAGTTGTGGCTGAAGTTGGGGGTGGCTAGCCCCGTGTTCTAGATTTCTCCACATCAGTACCCCAGGCAGCCCTTGACGAGCCACACAGGCCTCTTGAAACCTGGTAGCAGCCCTTACTGAATGCTTTGCACACTCCCACCCTCATCTACCTTCATTCTTACTGTTAGGAAATGAACCACATGGAGGTTGTGTAACCTGATCGGGTAGCGAGTGTCTGATCAAACTCTCTGCTCTTCTCTGTCCTCAGACATCATTGAATCCTATGGGAAAAAAAAAAAAAAGAAAGACGTGTGCTAATGACTGCTCTTACTGACCTCCAGTAACTTCTCTAATAAGCCAAGGTCTTCCCCAACTGTTTGGAATAGCCCTAGGAATTAACAGCAGAATCATTGTTGGTCTGTTTTTACTTTTCGCTTGTAGCCTCCTTCCCCCTACCTCTTCTCCTAGTCTCTTGACTACTTTGTCCCAAGCAAACACACCCCGGGCCCATCTGTCTCCGTGCCCTGGCCGTTGGCTTGCCTGCCTACAATGTGGTTTTCTGGTCTCCCAACCTGAGCTCGCCGAAGAGAGCGAGGTATTTTCTTACTATCGCTCCATCATCTGTCCCAAGCTCCTCTTCTTCCCTGACATACTCGGTCCAGGTTTCCCAGCTTGAAGATGCTCTTCTTGATAGTGAAGTTGGAAAGAAATAGGCTGGTTTGCTTGTTCCAAACAGTAGGCCTGTCTCCCCCCTCCCCTTATTGCTTCACGTGTTCATTCTCTCTGTGGTCTGTGAATCTAAGCTAATTTAGGGGTTACTTTGACTGTCAATCATCCTGGCTTGTCAGTACTCTGGCTTTACTAACTCGCCTCCCCGCTCTCACACCCTCTTATTCTCAATCCCACTGAAGCTCTCCTGTACGCCTGTTTTTCTTTTTATAGCATCTCCCCCCTCCCTCTCCATCCTCTCCCGTTCTGCTTTCTCAGGGTCAGGTCTGTATTTAGCTTGTCAATCTCTTGTACCATATTCGGGCTTATTCAAACTTATAAAAGAATAAAGCCTTGTGTAGAAGTGCTGTATGCATGCCCTAAATTATTTTGGAGTATTCTCCCATGGTAAGATGTAGGAAGTGATTGACGCGCGTTCAACAAGCTGGTGTTTTCTGTTTGTATACCTACACGCCATTGTGTAACCGTTCTCTTATAGAAATGTGAACCGCCTCTGCATAATTTAGCATGGCCGTATTCATTTCTTTTGGAAAGCTTTCATTCCCATTTTGTTCCTACAGATAAGAAACAAGATGGAGCTATTGAGAATCGCAACAAAGGTAAATTGAGGAAGATAAAAAAGTACGGTTAGCTTGTTTTCATCGCCTCCAACAATAGATCTGCTGTGTACTATATTTATCCAAAATTAGGATGCGTGTGGCGGGGAACGTCAGCAGTGTTAACTTGGATCACCCTCTCTTGCTATTGCTGTGGTCATGCTGTCTACAGTCTGATTTGTGCTGCTGGGCTGAGGTAGCTTTCCACACAAGTGTTTCAAGTGCTCTGTAACATACCTGAAATGTTATTACCTAGTTGGTAAACAGTGCCTAAGAATCTGTAGGGTCTAAATTACATTTAAAAGCCTATAAACATATGCATATTCGATATGTGGAATCATAGGTGATGCTCTGCATTTGATCATAAATTACATGAGAGTCTGTATAGTCTTTGGATAGAACCTAATCCCTAACATCGCCTGAAAAGAGATTTGGTGTTCTTAGTTCTTAATTGAAGGACTGTGTATGCCTCATTCCTGTCACTGAACGGGACATTCTTAAATCTGGAACAGTATCCCAATCTTATGTCACTGTTGTCTTAATCCCTCTGTGTAGCTACCCCCAGTACACACACACACACACATACACGCACGCACGCACGCACGCACGCACAGCGCTGAATGTTTATCGTTCAATCTTTTTCCTATAACAAACTGATTTTGTTTTAAAAAAAAAAGTTTTTGAGGTGTGGATCATACCTTTACAATGCAGTGAGATCGCGTTTTCTCTGAACTTAGCAAAAGCCCAGGACGGCGCAGCCATGGAGATGCAGCCCTTAAAGAGCGAAGAAGGAGCGGACGGCGACGAAAAGGACAAGAAGAAAGCAAATCTGCCCAAAAAAGAAAAGTCCGTTCTGCAAGGGAAACTGACGAAACTGGCTGTTCAGATTGGCAAAGCGGGTATGACTCGGAAGAAAGTGGGGTGCTGGTTTCCAAGTACCTCTGTACTTTAAAAGTGTCTTCTGACACAGCGAGGGCTGGACATTGTTACTTGGCAAGTGTAAAGGATGTTAGAAGAATATTTTTCTCCTTTGTGTGGGGCCTTTTGAATGACCATAGACACTCATTACATGATTGCAGCGAACGGGCCCTTACTCCTCCTGTCAGTGAGATAACCAGTGGTCAAGTTAAAATTAGTGCCGGCATTTGCTTAATTTACAAGCCCTTGTAATCGTCTCTAAATGTTTAGGGTCAGTAATGAAAAAGGACTGTCAGGGAAGTTGCTTACTACAAATTATTGAACTGTAACAGTTTCTTAGCACACATTTTTTTTTTTTTTTTTTGATTTTTTCGAGACAGGGTTTCTCTGTGTAGCTTTGCGCCTTTCCTGGAGCTCACTTGGTAGCCCAGGCTGGCCTCGAACTCACAGAGATCCACCTGCCTCTGCCTCCCGAGTGCTGGGATTAAAGGCGTGCGCCACCAACGCCCGGCTCTTAGCACACATTTTGCTCAGCCTTTTATTGGCTGCCTGAAAGAATGTATCTTTGTAAAAGTAATTTTGGTGAAGCTGAGATACGAAAATGCAAATGCTGCTTTCGCTAGAAAGTGCCTGTGAAACCTAAGGCTGCTCCTCAGGGGGCCAAAAAAAGAGCCTGTGGGTAAGGTAGCATCCCCCAGCGTTCCCACCTTTTGACACATCGCTGTTATAAACAGCATGCATTATGAGAGTCATGCAGCCGGCATCATTGGACGTCCAGTAGGATCGTAGGTGAAGCAGCCTGTGTTCTGTACTAAATAAGTTTATTGCTAATAGCAAATACATATGTATATTAATCACTCAAACATAGTGTTGACTCATACTGCTGGGAAGGGTAAACCTGAGTTAGTAATAGCATTTAGTGACTATTAGGTGTAGGGTATTAGACCCAGATATTTAGACTTGCTTTACCTTTTATTATTCGTTTTTAAGAGGCTAAGTAACACATATCATAGAAGGGTAGATGTTTTGTAATATGTAGTTCAAGTTTATTTTTCTGAGTTAATGTGTCAGTGAAGATAAAAAATAAATTAGGGAATGATCTAGGTAGTATACTTTTATGTGTATATTTTTAAACATATGGTTAATTTTGAAACTCTTAAGTTGACTAGTCTTCCCAGCATCTTTGTGATGACCATGGCAAGCACCAGCCCACACTGACTTGTGGGTTGCTTGTATTTGCCTCTTACTTTGTCTGGGCCTTCGAAGACAAAACACAGTTATTAAAGAATCGCAAAAGCTCCTCTCAGTTCTCTGGAGTCAGGGTTATACCTGGAAGCAAAACTTAAATCTGACAGGGTCTGGTGTGATGAATGAAGTGCACACTGGAAATAACAGCTTCTCAGAAAGATTAAAACTTCGCGAGTTAGACTAGCCGTACAGTGGCTAATACAGGGTTGGCAGGGGGTTGTGTCTGTGTATTGAAACAGTTGCCCTTTTTCTGTCTTTCAAGGTCTACTGATGTCTGCCATCACAGTTATCATCCTAGTATTATATTTTGTGATTGATACCTTCTGGGTCCAGAAGAGACAATGGCTTGCTGAGTGCACCCCGATCTACATACAGTACTTTGTGAAGTTCTTCATTATTGGAGTCACGGTTCTGGTGGTCGCAGTGCCCGAAGGTCTTCCCCTGGCGGTCACCATCTCATTGGCCTACTCAGTCAAGGTTCGTGGGAAGAGTTAGTAGACACGTTTAAAGCCTTGGCTGGCATAGAAAATGAACACACTGGAAAATGGAGGGTTTCCATTCCCTTAAAAATGCAGGCAGTGGCCGGGTGGTGGTGGCACACGCCTTTAATCCCAGCACTTGGGAGGCAGAGGCAGGTGGATCTTTGTGAGGCCAGCCTGGTCTACAAAGCGAGATCCAGGAAAGGAGCAAAGCTACACAGAGAAACCCTGTCTTGAAAAAAAAAAAAAATGCAAGCAGTGATTCCACTATTTCTGTGCACAGAGACCTTCTCACTTCATGAAGAGCCGCAGCCTTAAGAGGTCTTATCACCCCCTCTCCCATCCATAAAACTGAGGCCAGGGTATGCGCTGTTTAGAATAGGGCACAGGAGCGAGGACATTTTCCTAGGGCCCAGTTCCTGAGGCCGCCTGTTTCTACTTTTCTCTTCCTACACCGTAGTCTTCCCACTTGTGGGCAGGGTTTTATTTCCAGAAACAATTCAGATAGATGCATGTGTCCAACCCCCTGCCTCCCTTCCTGTGGCCCGCAAAGTCCCGCTCATGCTGGCCCTTGCTCACCTACCTGTCGGTGCTCATCTGCCTCACTCTCTCTCTCTGCTCCAGCCTACCCTGCTGCTTTCTAAGCACTCCATCTAGGGCTTTTCTTTCCTAATAGTTGTGCAGGTTACCCTTGACAGAAAAATGCTGCTCTTGTAACTCGTGAAGTTAATTGGTTAGTAACATTTCTGAGGGGGAGGAATCTAACCAATCAGCTTCTGGGCTTACATTTTTCCTTCAGTCTTCCAAATGGTTTACAAATGGCTCTTGCTTGCTGTTCAAGTTTTTTTTTTTTTGGGGGGGGGGGGGGCGGGGATTTTTCGAGACAGGGTTTCTCTGTACACCTTTGCACCTTTCGTGGAACTCACTGGATAGCCCAGGCTGGCCTTGAACTCAACAGAGATCCGCCTGGCTCTGTCTCCTGAGTGCTGGGATTAAAAGCGTGCGCCACCACCACCCGGCTGTTCAAGTTTTTTTAAACTTACTATGTCTGCACACTTGTGTGTCACACGGTGTACGTGTGGAAGTCAGAGGACAGTTGGCAGGAGTGGATTCTTTCCTTCGTGTCTGTGGGCCCCAGAGATCCAACTTGGGTCATTGGGCTTGGGACAAGCAGCTTTCACCCACTGAGCCACCTGCCAGCCCCTCTACTCTTTGTTTTCTCTTCAGGCATTTAACACAGTTTTGATAATTTAAAAATTATAGTAAGGTGTCCACAGAACACAGTTTCACCGTCTGTTTGTCCTTTTTTGTGTGCTCTAAAGTAATTAGAATAAATACTGATTTTAGACAAACCACCTGTTTTGCAAAAATTGTCCTTAGTTCGTTTTGAATAGTCATTAATGATGTTAATTTTTCAGTTGATCGGGAAGATACAGATTTATATATAGGTTTGTAGGTTTGATAGATATAGGTTTGTGTTTCTTGAATAGAAGAGTGAGATCATTTTGCCCAAGGTCCTTTAAGCCTGTGTTAAATGTCTACTTGGGCCCTAGTAATCACCTTCTGCTCTTTCACTGTGTGTGGTCTTTATATTCCCTGTCGATGCTTCCTAAAATGGAACTATTTCCTTCACTGCAAATTTCATTCTCTTAGTTTCTGATATTCAGATCATAAGTAATTTCAGAAGTACACATTTCTCTTTTCTATGTTCATTCAAAAACCTTTTTTTTAATGTTCTCCTGTGATTTAGTTATGGGTAGGGGAACTTTGGGAATGAATTCATGTAATTTCTGTGTGTGTGTGTGTGTGTGTGTGTGTGTGTGTGTGTGTGTGTGTGTAAGAGAGAGATTTTAACTTAAATGTCTTTCAACTATTGTGAAAATTCTTGGCATCTTTGAAACTATCCTCTTTGGTTACAAATGAAAGCAGTGACGTCCACTTTGATCCTAAGGATGAAAATGTCTAGCATTTGGATTGGATGCAATGACTCAGTCATGTCTTTGAATGTTAACTCGGCCTTTAAAAGGGGAGGAAACAACCCCCACCACAGATTTTTCACTTTGTCTTAGTAAAGCTGTGTTTTTGTTGGGAATTGCTAAGGGGTCTTTTTATTTCATACTTTTTTTTTTACTTGTATTTTTTTTTAATTAAGAGATTTTCTATTCATTTTACGTATCAACCACAGATTCCCCCAGTCCTCCCTCCTCCCACCACCCTTTATTTCGTACTAAATGAGACTTAGTCCTTTATCTTACACTACCATAATTACCACTGTACCTGGACTGTTGTAGGACATTTCACTAAGCATATCCCAGGCCTGTAGCACCTAAAAATATAGATGCTGAGATCTCTGCTAGATTATGTAATGCAACAGTAACATGGTTGAAACCATTCAATGCTAGTAGTATTCTCTTTGGCTTATTCGAATGGGTCAAATATTTTAAAGTCCTTCCCATGTTAAGCTGACACTTTTTAAGCTGTGTTTGCATTAATTGACTTTATCATTGTAACGTAATGAGATGATTGTCTTTCTGTGTACTTTAACTGTTTGAGATTGTCGGTTTGGTTTTGTTTTTTGTCGCTGTAGAAAATGATGAAGGATAATAACTTAGTGAGGCATCTGGACGCTTGTGAAACCATGGGGAATGCTACAGCTATTTGTTCAGATAAAACGGGAACATTGACAATGAACAGAATGACAGTTGTTCAAGCTTACATAAATGAACAGCATTACAAAAAGATTCCTGAACCAGAAGCTATTCCTCCAAATATTCTGTCCTATCTAGTAACAGGAATTTCTGTGAATTGTGCTTATACATCAAAAATACTGGTAAGAGTTCTTTAATTTACATGCATGAAGATGACTATTTATAATATGATTACTCTAAGAGCTATTTACTTGTTTATTATTATTGTTGGGTTTATGTGCATGGTATTTCTGTGGGCACAAATGCCATGGAGCACCCCTGGAGGTCAGAGGATAACTTTGTGGAAGTGGTCCCTCTTTCTCAGTTTACTTGTGCTCCAGGAATCAAACTCAGGTCTCTAGGCGTATATAAGTACCATAACCCCAAAGCCATCTTCTAGCCCACACTTGTGCTTTTAATTTATTTATTTATTTTAATCTTTAATTTCTGGTATTCAGAAACTATGAAGTCTTACAGTCAGAACACCAGGCTATGTTCTCAGTTTTATTATCGTTTGTCGTGGTGGGTATAGAACACGGGGCCTCGTGTCTGTGAAGTCATTGTCCCACCACCGTGCTACTCCCAGCCAACGGATTCACCTACTGAAAGATTGTGACTCGGTTGATTGTGTAACAGACCTGCCTGCCTGGCTGACTCATGGTCGAACATCCAGTGTCGATTTAAAGAAATCCTGGAAACTGCTATCCGTAGCATACTGTGCTTGTTTGGATGTTTCTTCAGTACTTCCTACCCATAAAGCTGTCTTTACACCCTTTAAAGGCTCATAAAGGAACCATGGATTCTGTGAGAACTTCATTAAGAGATTCTCAACTTTGCAAGCTTGAAATTTTTATTTAAACAGAAAGTATAACCTGTGTTTGACTTTTTATTGTCTAGTGATTTACTAAATCGTTGGGCAAAAGTTATATGGCAAGTTGGTGAATGAAAACGTGGGTGGGTGGATGAGAGTTAGAAGATTCTGGTTCTAGATCTAGTCTTACCATTAACTAGCAGAAAGTCTTGAGTTTTTATTTTCTATAATTATAAATAAGGACTTTATTTTGAATTACTTAATATGTAAATATTCAATGAAAACAGGAAAAGGAATTTAAGTCGTATTTTGTACGGGGAGTTAAGTAGAAGATAGGTGCATCTTATGTCATTTAATTATAAGCTCATAAGTACTCCTGTTTATAGCTACTGAAGCCACCACCATAGTAGTTGGAAAGCTTGACTTCTAGACGTTCACTTGACCAGCAAGTATCTGGACTGAGATGGAATCCATGTCACCCTTCCTCAAACGCTTTTCTACCTTACCTAGGTCCTTCTTTGAAATTCTCATATTAAAAGACAGTTTCTACGTTATTTTGTTTCAGAAACTATATCCTGTTTTACATTAAGTTGAATTTTTAATAGGGAAGCAAGATAATGCTAGCTTCTAACCCTTATTCTTTTACAGCCACCAGAGAAAGAGGGTGGATTACCTCGTCATGTGGGTAATAAAACAGAATGTGCCTTGTTGGGATTTCTCTTGGATTTAAAACGGGATTATCAAGATGTTAGAAATGAAATACCAGAAGAAGCATTGTACAAAGTCTACACCTTCAATTCTGTTAGGAAGTCCATGAGTACAGTCCTGAAAAATTCAGATGGAAGTTACCGCATCTTCAGCAAGGGTGCATCTGAGATCATGCTGAAAAAGTAAGCATGGGGTGCTTGGAGGAACAAGCCGCCTGTTGGATATGGAATACCTCTGTGTATTGTTAACATCCTTTGTGAGCATCGTGCATCTGATAGCATCACAGAGCTTTGGAGCATACTTCTGGTATCCAGAGAGTTGCCCACTGGGTTCTGCCTCTCACACTCTAGCTTCTAATTCTCAGCATTTTGCTCTAGGGAAAAATAAGCCTCTTACATTTAGTGTGGTAGTCTAAGTAAGGTAAATTTCAGTGTTTTGGTTTTTTTAATAGATGTTGATTCTATTATTTTTATACAATCTTAAAAAAAAATCCCCTTTTGTTTTTTTGTTTGTTTGAGTTTGGGATTTATTTATTTATTCATTCATTCATTCATTCATTCATTCATTCAAGTTTTTTTTTTTTTTTCGGGACAGGGTTTCTCTTTGTAGCCCTGGCTGTCATGGAACTCACTCTGTAGACCAGGCTAGCCTCGAACTCAATGACTCTCCTGCCTCTGCCTCCTGTGTGCTGGGATTAAAGGCATGCGCCACTACCACTCAGTGAAAAAAAATCCCCATTTGTATCAAAGGGAAGTTTACATTTATACTGCTGCACTGTCTTTTTAGTATAACCTCTTGTATATATTTTATATATAGTCTTGTTTCTTTGCCCTTTTATAGTTTCATAGTTTCAAAGTTAACATTCCATGTAGAAACATATAATTCCCCATTTATGTTATTACAGCTATTAAAATTACTTTGATTTCTTTTATTCTAATAGAGAAGTATTAGAAAAACATAAGAACGATTTTGGAAATTTGGAGTTCCTTTAAAACATTTTAAATGTTTCTACTGTTAGATTGCTTGTGTATGGTTTATAATTTAATCTTATTTTAATGAGCACCTGACACATTATAGTCTTAATAGCCTTAAGAGACTAAGTACATTTTTAAAAGCAGCTTTTGGTAAATTGATAAAGTTATCTTACTGTCTTGTCTTAGTTTTTGTTTTGAGAAAGAATCTCATGTATCTCAGGCTGTACCCCTCTGCTCCCCCCTCCCAAGTGCTGGGATTGCAGGCATCTGCCCCCATTCCTGGTTATACAGTACTGGGGAATCTGACCTAGGCCTCCTTGAACTGGCACTCCTCATCCAGACACAAGCTTTTAGCAGAGAAGTAGCATTTAAAACGGGTTTGGGGATGAATTGAGTGAGGGCTTCAAGGTGACAGGATGCAGTTGTACTGGAAAAACGTCTTGTATAGTTAAGCAGGAAGTGAGAAGGTTTTGTGAGACCTAGATTACAAACGGCTTTCTCATATCTATAGCATACTTAGTTATGTGATTTCAGTGTGACAGGTTAGAAACCTGTTGTATCCTTGGCGTGCTTGGTAACGGGATAAATGGCAAAGGAGACGTATTTTTTGTTTTTTGTTTTGTTTTTTGTTTAATCAAAATCAATCAGGCATTGACTCTGTCCTGCAACTAATTAGCTTTGAAATCTGAGGCAGAATTTTTTCTCCTTATTTTCCATTCTCCGTTCAAAAGGGGGGTGGCAGCCAGCAGCAAAGCCAAGCCTGTAAATTTCTCCCATGGAGATTGATGGGTAGTAAGCGAACAGTAACTCACAGTGATGTTTATACTCTGATTAAAGACTTGAGTGTTAGACCGGGCAGGTAAGAATGAATAAACCAGGTAATACCATTAAAGCATTTTTCATCGGAGTTCTGTGACTGTAAGCTCGACATGGGGGTGGGGTGTGTGCAGATAAATGCGTATCCTAGCATTTGAAAGTCATGGGGATTAGAAATTAGACACCAGCCTGGACTACATAGTGAAAGCTCGTTTAAAAGACAGAAACAAGAAAGCTGTGACTTGAGACAGGAACTGATTCCAGGCCAGGCTGAAAGGAGTCTGCTGCCAGGGATGGATGGAACAGCTGTGGCTGTTACACAGTCGCCCTGGAAGGGAGGTGAGAGCCCCGAGGAGGAAGTAGCACGGAATCCAAAGGAATGAACACATGGCCGCTGAGAGAAACAAAATGTGGGGCTGAGGAGATGACAGTACTTAGGGGGTGAAGAAGCAAGTGTGGTAGTGTTGATGGCACCCACACAGGTAGGGAGCAGGCAGCATTCGGTGCAGTGCACCGAGGTTCAAAGGTTGGGCAGAACACATCGGCACTGGCGGAGAGCCTTAGAAAGCAGTCGAACCAAAAGTGTGGCTTTGACAGACACCTCCATGGAAACACACAGAAGGTCATCCCCAAGAGAGGCGTATAAAAGATGTGACTTGACTATGTACTAGGGGGCATCTTGGGGCTAGTCTCACTAAAAATTAAACTATTTTGATGTAATCTTTCCCTAATAGAATGCCTACTTCGATATTTTAACAAAAAGATTCTCTCTTTTTTTTTTTTTCTTTTGTGGTTAAAACAATGTAGGTGATGAAATAACCTTGCAGGTAAGGGGTTGATTTGAGCTGACCCTGTCTATTTAAAAGGAGAAAATATTTTGTGTGACTACTTGGGAATCTTTGTGAAAATGGTTTTAAAAAATAGCATTTCCAAAAAAGAAAATCTAGAGACTATCTGTGGTAACTAGTTAAGAACCATAGACAAGAGCCATCCAGGTGAGAACTGTTTAGTCCAGGGGAGAGTCAACAAGTCTGTAAAATGCACAGTTTGAGATTCCCTCACCTCCAGCTCTCAGACCCCGTGATACCCTTTGCCTTGCAGTTCACTTCGATGGCATCAGCTCTTACTTTCGTTAATTATGGATGTTTGGATTCATTGTTTCCTTTTAGGTGTTTCAAAATCTTGAGTGCTAATGGTGAGGCAAAAGTATTCAGACCCAGGGACCGTGATGATATTGTGAAAACTGTGATTGAGCCGATGGCATCGGAAGGCCTGAGGACCATCTGTCTGGCATTCAGAGACTTCCCAGCGGGAGAGCCAGAACCAGAGTGGGACAACGAGAATGATGTCGTCACTGGCCTTACTTGCATTGCTGTTGTGGGGATTGAAGATCCTGTGAGGCCTGAGGTGGTGAAATCTCCTGTTCTGCATGTGTAGAATCTTGTGCTGTAGTGGATCTAGGCGTTAACCATAACCAGTCTTCCAGTACAACTCCTGATGTTCGTGATTTTTTACTCTCTGTGAACCAAAAATGAGTGGAATAATAATGGAACAATAGGAAAATAGCATTTATTACTCTTGCTGCTATTCAGTGAGACAACTTCCCTGGTATCCTGTGTGGTTATGGCACCAGAACCTAGCACAGTACCTTAACTGTGCCTTTTCAATTGACGTTTAACTTAATAATGAATGTCATTAAGTGGTTAGCTTTCATCCTGTAGACCAGGACTGTCCAGCAGAGCTTTCAGGGAAGACAGAAATGTCTCTGTTTCTCTCAGTACAAAAGTTACTGGCTGTGTGTATCTATCATGTTCTTGAGGTGGGATTAATACAACTGGAGAACCGAATTGTTAACTTGACTTAAATTTAAACATCTGCCATATCGGCTAGCAGAGAACATTAGACTTTGCCTTTTAAATTAATGGAAATTTTTGTTTCCTTGCTGGCTTTTGGTTTTGAAGTGTATCCCAGACCCTGTTCTAGGTACTAGAGACAGAAAGAATTTAGAAATCTGGTCCCTGGCTTCAAAGAAGTCAATATCTTGGGTGACAGTGAACACAGTACTTAATGTTAGTCCGTTGCCAGTTATATATAGAGCAGGTTGTATAATTGGACACCCAGGGGTATCAGCCCAGTCTAAAGCAATAGCATCTTTTTTATTAAGTTTTTTCTGAGCAGTTCACATATAATTTCATGTAGTACTTACCTGGTGGTTGTAATATTAATTACTCTGATTTGACAGGAAAATACTGAGATGTGTGGGCAACTTAGACATGGTATGTTCAGATCCTAGCTCTGACTCTAAAACAGAAGTTAAGAAGATTATCAGACTGTATTCCTCATTGTAAGGTTCAAATAAGACTTCTTAAAGGTTGATTACTTGTCTTGAGTCTCAGGGGATAATGAGCTAAAGAAGGTAGGACAGGCAGCTTTGGGAACACAGTGAGTACATCTAAGCCAAGAAGGCACAAAGCAGAAAATACTTTTGTTCAGTGATTATACTGAGTAATTTATCACTGGGCAGCTGAGAACAGGAAATACTGACTTCAATGAACAAAATAGTCAGAGAATGTACATGCTGGAAGAAAATACCCCACTAGTACGGGGATGGATGCCTGGACAGCGTGCCAGTGGGAAGGGGAGAAAGGCTTTGTGAAGAATACTGATGATCCCTGCGCTCATAACCTGTGTAGTTAAAATGGGAAAGGGGGCAGCTATGGTGATGCAGATGGAAATGTGACATGACATGGACTCCAGTAAGAGCGTAAGGGTTGTAAAGGAGCTGCACGGCATAATAAAATAAGATAATTGAGGAAGACTATATTAAGAATTTGAGCTGAAATGAAATATGGTGGCTTACTATGAGCCAGGCATATAAATAGCCACAAGAAGAACATTCCAGACTATATTAGTCAGGGCTCTCTAGAGGAACAGAACTTACAGAATGAATCTATATGTCTATAGAAAGGACATTTATTAGACTGGCTTACATACAGAGTGGGGCCCAGCTAGTCCAACAGTGGCCATCTACCAATGGGAGAATCCAGGAGTTGTTCAGTCCATGAGACTGGGTATCTCAGCTGGTGTTCATATACACCAGAATCCTGAAGAAGTAGGCCCTCATGCCAGTGAAGGAACTGGCCAGTGAGAGTGGGGAGGGCAAGCAGGCGAAAGGAGCAGTCTTCCTTCTTCTGTGTCCTTTGGGTGGGCTGCCAGTGGATGGTGTGGCCCAGATTAAAGGTGGGTCTTCCCACCTGAAGATCCAGATTGAAAGTGGGTCTCTCCACTTCGGTTTAATTAAGAAACTATCCCTCACCATGACCCAACCACTTGGGCTTTAGTTTTAATTCGGATGTAGTAGGATTGACAACCAAGAACAGCCAATCACACAGGCAGACAGCAAAAAGCACAGGGGACTGCAGGCGAGAAAACCGCACTGAGCTCTGTACAGAGGAAGATGGAAAGGAAGCCAGTGTGGTGCCGAGTGTAAAGAAGCAGGAGATGAGATTATCCACGGCCTAACTAAACTCTAAGGCCTCTGAGTTCTTCTACAGTTTCGATACTGTAGCGTTATTGTGTGCTAAAATACCATTTTGAAGGCTAGAAAGAGAGAAAGGGAAGCAGAACACCCAGTGGAATTTTTGCACCAGTCTCCATCAGTACTTGGACCACAGTTTTGACAGGGAATGTGAAAGATGACTTCAGAGTTAGGCTAATGGGGATGAATGAATAGGTTAGGTTTGAGTGTGCTGGTTTTTTGACCCTGGTGAAGTGTGTGAGACAGCCTGTGTGTGTCAAGTAGGCTTTTGGACCTAGAAGCCAACAAAATAGTCTAGGCTGGAGAAATCACAAGGCAAAAAGAGATATCCTGGGAAAAATGTATAGCCAGAGAAAGCTTGTGTGGTCTAATGGTGCGTCCTTTGCTTCCTGATAGTTAGGTTGATGTCATCACAGCTAATCAGAGTAGTGTCACCACCTGAGACAGAAGCTCCATAGTCACTGGTACCCATTCCCTCTTCCCCCATCCTGCATCCTGTGGTGCCAGGCACTTGTCTGATGTCTGTGTCTACATTTACCTACCTAGAACTTTTTAAAAAAACCAAAAACTATTCTTCTTAGCTCATTATAATTAAATATTGACTGGCCTACATCTCACCATTCCCCCTACCTTTTAAACGCCCAAGTTGTGGTGACCAACTGTGCCCTTCCTAAATACTACCCCCACATAGTTTTAAACCAGTCCCAGTCTCTCCACACTGTTCTCCCTGTCTAAGTGATCCCAGATAAGTTTCCAGTCAGAGATTTTGCTTAGATGTTTGACCTAAAGTGTGTCTTGAGCTTGTATGGGACGTCAGGAGGTACATGATATTTAAACAACTGGCCAGTATTTCATAAATCAGTTCTTGATTAAAAAAAATCAATAACCTAAGCATCACTAGGACCTCCTATGGTACCTGGCACCCAGTAAACATTAGCTCCAGGGAGTGTAGAGAAGGCTCCCCTCCAGTAGTATAGATAACTAAGAGTTGGCAGGGAGGTAAAAACAGTATAAACCTTTAAACTTAGATACATATTTAAGTTGTTCCTAATTATTTATGTGTTCTAAGACTATCAGATACCCTGCTCTTTGTACCACCCTTGAAAAGCATCCCTGTGGTAACTATTTCTTCAGAAACATTAAATTCAGAAGCACAATAAATACTAAGCTCTGATTATTTACCAGATACTTAAATATGTAAATAAATGAAAGAAATTGCTAAATTAGAGGTAAAGTAAAGGTCCTGCCTTGAGAAACAGACTTGCAGAGGACATGAGGAAACAAGTATCTGTAATATGTTGGGGTAGCCAATAATAGAGATATTTAATAATAAGATGAAGGCCAAGTTTATCTGGGTAGCTAATTCAGTGGAGCTCCAGAGAAGTTATATTTAAACTGGACTTGGAGTAGTCATAGGCAGGCAGCTCTCAGGACTAATTTAGTACTCCTCCTTCTGCATGTATGTATGCGACGTGTGGAACGTAGAGAGATCACACACAGGAGAGATTCTCCTTTCTCTTGAAATCGTAAATTGCGTTGGCATAGGCTGTCTTCATTCTCCCATAAAAAACCAAACCCATCGAGAGCTGAGTAACACTTTGATTAAGCGTTTTTTTTTTTTTTTTTTCTTGGGTGTATCCCTATCAGCATATTTTCCTCATTGCTGCTGTCTGCATGGCCCCGAAGCTATCTGAGTTTGCAGCCTCTGCTCTAGGAGGGTCTGTACGGGTTCTCTGGCCAGAGGAACAGGAAAGGCTTTTCTGAGCAAACTACAGTAGCAGAAACACACACTGCCGCGTCAGTCCATATGTAGTAGAGAAAAGTTTCAGTAAATCTCGAGAACTCTCCTGAGGCCATCTGTTACTCTTAGTCCTGAGAGCTCTGAGCTCTGTGTGTAACAGCTGAGGAGTCACAGCGTATTTTTAACACGTGTTGCCATGTGAAAAAGAATTCTACCATACAGTGCATCAGACATTTTAAAGAAGAAGCAACAGAGAGGCGAGGACAGCAGTTAAAGCTGTTGCAATACGCCCCAGGGCTAGAACTGACTCAGGAGAAGCTTGAGACAGAATCTGTTATGACTCGTTGGGCCTTAATGGAAGCATAGGGAGGAAACGGGAGAGGAGTTAGAGTTGACTCCCAGGTTAGTTTAGAAAGCATACTGTACCAAAGTGCGATGCCCACTTTGTAGACGGAACCTTGAATACAGACGGCTCTCAGAGTGTGAAGGAAGGGTGCGGGGTTAAAGTCCTTAGCTCAGAAATGGTTTGGAGGTAGACAAAAGATGGGCTTTGGCTACTGCTGACTTTCGACCCCCTAATGCTGCCACTCTTTAATACAGTTGGGACCCCTACCCATAGAGTTATTTCTGTGGCTACTTCATAACTTTAACTTCGCTGCTGTTATGAACTGTAATGCGAATATCTAAGAGGCAGGATATCTGATATCGACCCTCAGGTGGAGAATCACTGGATTAGGAGAAAGGGAAATCAGAGGGAGCCATCTGTAAGTAAGCGTTTTACTCCGGTGTCCCCTGGACAGGAAACCTGAATTGTTGACAACTACCATGTAAGAATTGCCTGATGGTTTCCAGAGGGAAACGAGGCTTTCAGTAACATTGGGAAGTTCATATATGCAGTAAGGATGGCAGCTGAAAATGGCCAGCAGTACTAGAAAAGAACATATCATTGGCAGTGATTGAGATAAAGTTGTCAGTTGTGGGCTTGGGAGGTCATACTTGTTCAGTGAGACGTTACTCCTTGGAAATAATTTTCTGTCCTATGCATTTTTCTTTCCTGTGTAAATCAGGTACCAGAGGCAATAAAGAAGTGTCAGAGAGCTGGAATTACTGTGCGCATGGTCACTGGTGATAATATTAATACTGCTCGTGCTATTGCTACCAAATGTGGTATTTTACACCCAGGGGAAGATTTCCTTTGCTTAGAAGGTAAAGATTTTAACCGAAGAATACGAAATGAGAAAGGAGAGGTAAGAATTTTTTTAAGTTTTAAATTGATATGCTTAGTGTATTAGTAATTTCTTCAGCCAATACATATTGAATATACAGTCTCTGTTAGGCGCTATACATCAATAGAATGCTGTTCAGAAGCAAAACCATCTTGTAGTCTAGGAGATAGGAACAGTGGTTCTGAAAGGGCTTATGTGTTGCAGGAATGCTTTAGGAAAGGAGTGAGGCATGTCTAGACTACTTTCATCAATACTGTACTACCTACTACCAAGAGTAGCAAGGTGGGCTGGAAGAGCTGGTGTGGAGAGGAAGTCAGGAGACCCTCCATCCTCGAGAGTTCTCATGCTAAGGAAGTGCCTTTTCATAGGCAGTGGGGGAATTTTTCAAGATTTGACCTTAAGGTGTAGAGAGCAGTGGTTTTTAAACCTGTACATGAACCAGAGCCACCAAGGCAGCTTGTTAAAACACAGATTGACATGCTCCACTCAAGAGTATTTATTTTTTGACCTGAGGGCCCTGCCCAAGAATGCAATTCTAGACGTTCCAAGGAGTTTCTAGTACTCTTTGGAGCATAATAAAGAACCACTGGTAAACATAGCAGCTAGCTAATTTGGAAGTATAAGACTAGTTTTGGCACATTTTAACTTTGATAAAACTTTACAGATTGAACAAGAGAGGATAGACAAGATTTGGCCAAAGCTTCGAGTCCTCGCAAGATCCTCTCCCACTGACAAACATACACTGGTTAAAGGTAAGTCAGTTGTTCTCTGTCTCACAATTTCTTAGCACGGAAGCATGCGTTCTTCCTTAAGTTAAAACAAACCCTGAATATTAAATTGAGTCACAGAGAGCAATTTTCTAGTAAAATGGAGATATATTTCCTTCTGATATCTTTGGACAATTATGTTCATCTTACATGATTACTACTTCTAATAGAACCTTAGTTTCTAGAATTGATCTTCGCTCCATAGCTAAGTAGTTTATACTTTTACGTTTGCTTAAATGTATTTTGTGACTTTGAGTCTATGAAACGGACTAATCAGGATAGTCTACAGACTCACCTTATTCATTCAAAGGGTTTTTATAGCACAAATGTTTCCTTCTATTTAAGGTATAATTGATAGCACTGTCTCCGAGCAACGTCAGGTTGTGGCTGTAACGGGTGATGGTACAAATGATGGCCCTGCACTAAAGAAAGCAGACGTTGGATTTGCAATGGTAGGAACCTGCTTACTCAAGTATTTATGTACAGTTGGCTAGCTGGGTTGTCTGCTTATCTGTTGCCAAAATTACTGCTGATTTTAAACAGTGTTTCTCAAAACTAGTTTAAGAGAGAAAGGATAAGCCTGAGTGAGTTGATCCGTCTATGTTATATGCTCGCTTTATTAGATACTTTGAAGTCTGGCTAGAAGATGATTTCTTTGGCCAGCTGTTAACAATATACATTTGCTTTGTACTCTGCGAAATATTTAAACATGTGTCAACTCACCTGACTCTTAGAACCACCTTCGTAAACAAGCGTATCACAATGGTGACCTCGCAGCTTTTAAAGGATACTTGAATGTCATCATTTTATAGAGACATGCAGTCTCCTGTGTGTAAAAATGTGTTTCATTATGGCATCCTCACACGTGCATACAGCGTGCTTTGCTCATATTCACACATAGCCATTGCCCTCTTACTCACCCCCCTCCCCCTTGCTGGTCCCTTACCCTCCACGGTTTGCCCTTCTACTTTGATACCTTACATAGTCTGTCAGTCTAGAGTCTACATACCAGAGAGTGGCTCTAAAGGGGGCGGGGGTGGGGTGCTTGTTCCTCAGCTAAAGTGTTTTCTTTACTCTTTGTCTTATTTTTAG
This sequence comes from Peromyscus melanophrys, assembly GCA_902168415.1. Classification (NCBI taxonomy): domain Eukaryota; kingdom Metazoa; phylum Chordata; class Mammalia; order Rodentia; family Cricetidae; genus Peromyscus; species Peromyscus melanophrys. Next base: position 17,349 of record CABHPR010140290.1, on the reverse strand, counting down.
AAAATAATAGTCCATAATCCTAATTGTCAAATCCAAAACATAACCAGAAAATTACTGAACAGCTGAATGTTTTTGTTTAATATACAGCCTAGTCTTTATTTTTTGCACTGGACTGGAAAGTTTTACATTGGACTACAAAAATCTCTTCTGAAGAGCTATTTGTTCTGCATAATGTGACTGTCCATGGCCAGTGTAGAAATATTAATTTTTTAAAGGGGTTCTAAATTTGCCTCCTTCTCCTAAAGTATAAGAGACATTGAACTCTGAAATAAAGCCTGGCAGTAAGGGTTCCAGGTATGAAGATGTTTTCCGTGCACTAGTGTGTACGAGTACTTTGTTGCTAAAATAGAGATTTAAAGGAAGACTCGTAGTAGGATTTAATTAAGAGAGATGGTAGGAGGAAATATGTGAGTAGATTGCCCCTCAAGCAAAAGCAAAGTTTCCAAAGAGACTCACCCTACCCCTATCTAGACAGCTGTATGGACGTGAAATGTTGAATTCTTGGGAAGAATTCCAGAAGTGGGCCAAGGGATGCTTCAGATTCTGTCTTGTGCTTTGAGCAAGCAGCATCGTTCCATTCTGGAACGTCATGGCCACTAGTTGTTGTACCACAGCAAGTACCAGAGTCTCACTGCTGCTGTCACCCTGACCGCTAACCAGGATGGCAAAACTAGATCCAAAGAACAAATGATTTTTGTCCTCAAAACTTGGGCATAAGACGGACATTGTGAGTTTTAGATAATCGTTAGCAAAACTTGACCCGTACAAACAAAAAAGAAATGCAGTACACAGGCTATATGGGTAGTGGATTTTGCACAACTTAAAATTAAATTTAAAAAATTAAATTGACTTTAAAAGTAAAGGGAAGGAGTAAGTGCTTGGGTGGCTTGGTCTTATAATCGTTTTTGCTAAAACTTGACTTCTGGTAGAGAACGAATCCGTGTGTTTTTGTGTCACACTGGGGGACTCACTAAAAACTCTTGTCTGTTTTGATCCAAAGTTTTCCCAACCATAGTTGTCTGTGGAATTAAGTTTTCTTTGAATACCAATTAACCGTTTGTAGCTATCAAATTTGTAAAGATTTGAACAAAGACATGAAGAGATTTGCATTTACAACCTATAAAAATGACTGGAATAGAGAGTAAAGCTAAGGGGAAGACCTAGAGACTGAAAATTTAGATCATAGTTGCTTCTAACGGAATGCTTGGAGTCAAGCTCCATTTTGGCTTTTCCTGCTGAGCCATACAGTGTCTGTAACAGCTTTAAAGTTTGGTGTCAAATGCTCCTACCACATGCCATCTCTTTCACCTTATTTTTTGACTCCCAAAAGGAAACGACTATTTTAGCTATTTTTCCCCCATACGTATAAACCATATGACTCCTGTGCTTTGTCACCATACAAAGCATTGACTACTGGCTTTTCCAGGAAGATGAGGATTCAACACTGAACACAGGCACAGTACCACATTCTTTCCATGGACATTCATGCTCCCCCTGTCCTGCCATTCTTCCAGTAGTACTACATCATCATTTGGGTTAGATCAATCTTCAGTCTTTCTTGTAACAGTGCCATTCCATCCTGGGCCTCATGATCCCCTACAATTATTTTTCCCTTTTTTGTACAACTTTTCATATTCCCTACAAATTATTATTTTTGTTGTTGTTGATGTTCACTTAATTTTTTCCATAATTTTTAACATACTTGGCACACACTCATTCCCAGAGTCTCTTTGCAGTGACTCAGAGACAGTTGGTGATCTTAGCGGTTTTACCTCAGTATCCCCCTGCCCCATCCCTTGACCTGCTTTAATCTGGCCATGGAGTCGCAGTGACAGCCTGCCTAGAGATATGAATTTGAGAGAGCTCTGAGATCCAGTTCCCTTGTCCTGTGACTCCTGGAGCTTATTGCTTCTGCCTGTTTTAAACTATACAAAGTTCCACGTATTGTGTCCATCTTTGGTTCAGCACCAGTATATGAAAGTTATCTGGGATGTTTATAGGTACAGTTAACTTGTTAATCTACCCATTCTACTGTTGACAGTGTTACTAGTCTGAGGCTTCTCATGGCTTCTTCAGTGTCTTCAGGTCTCCAAGGGCATCTCTCATTTCATCTCTGTTTCTAAGTGTGCAGGGCCTGAGCCTTATAGGAATTCTGTAGCGGGAAAGAAAGACCTCATCTCCGCTTTCCCTACTGATGGCCTAAGCTTCAGATTCCTTCGGTCTCCTGAGTTACTTGCCATTCATCATGTGCTTCCAGTCCCTGTGGTTTTCTTGCAAACATTCCTTTCCCTCACACTTAATCACTTTTAATATTTTCTAAAATTTTACAATGATATTTTAAATTTGGGAAGTCATAACATATGTATAGTGTATAATAATCATATCCACCTCCTCCATTTCACCTCTCTTACTTCTCCAATCCCTCCAACATGCCTCCCCGCCCCCACCTTCATGTCCACTCTTTCACTCTTAGTATTTTTAATACACTTTTTGCATGACTTGGGAAGAGGCCTCCCTTTATTTGCAACACCATTTGCATTTTGCTTCTCACGCCTCATTCTTTATGTACAATGTCTTCTCAGCCTGAATGTCTTTCTCGGTGGCATCTTAAAATGACAGTACTATCTTCTTTGAGCATAAGTGTAATGATTTTTTTTATGAAGTATAATGGTGCGCATTTGCATATGTAAAGTTATATTTTTAAACCTCTAGTCTAATTCACAGACTTTTTTAACAGGGCATTGCTGGAACTGATGTGGCTAAAGAAGCGTCTGATATTATTCTCACAGATGACAACTTTACAAGCATTGTTAAAGCAGTTATGTGGGGACGAAATGTCTATGACAGCATCTCAAAGTTCCTTCAGTTCCAGCTAACTGTTAATGTAGTAGCAGTGATTGTTGCTTTCACGGGCGCTTGTATTACTCAAGTAGGTGACTGTTACTATTTATTTCAAAGCCAAAATTTTATGCTCTGCCTTTTTTAAAAGTCCTTAAGTATTGAAGTAAGATGCTTTATGTCGTAGGCTAATGAACATAAAGTGTAATCTGTTCTGTTCCTTAAGTCCCTGTAACCCTAAAGGCTTCCTGAAAGTCGCTGCCTCCCTGCCCAGTTGTGAATGTGTATTAGGAAGCCTGTCTTTTCTAGGATTCACCACTTAAGGCGGTACAGATGCTGTGGGTCAACCTCATCATGGACACCCTGGCCTCCCTGGCCTTGGCAACGGAACCTCCTACTGAGTCGCTCCTGCTTCGGAAGCCTTATGGTAGAAATAAGCCTCTCATCTCCCGTACCATGATGAAGAACATTTTGGGTCATGCATTCTACCAACTCGTAGTGGTTTTTACGCTCTTATTTGCTGGTAAGAGTTCGCTGTAAGAAAGTTTCAGTTAAACCGTTTCTGTGAACACATTACTACCACTCAGTTTAGTGTGACAGAATTTTCAGAAGCCTCAGTTCTGTTCCTTGCCTCCGCATACCTTAAATTTTTACTTGCTTTTCATGTTGCCTACTCCGTTTGGGGAGAGCGATGAGGTGGTGGGGGAAGTGGAAGCTTAACTTTTATCTAGGCTCCGCCACTCTTAGATCTGTGATCTTGACTTGTCCCCATAACGCTAGGGGGCGGTTCACTTTCCTTATCTGTAAAACAAAAGCTGCACCAGATAATCCCAGGCTCCGTTTCAGCCCTGAGACTGGCCACGCTTTGTGATGATGCACTTCATCGAAACATGTTACGCTCTTTCAGGGATAGTTGCAAAATGGTGACTTTTCCTTTCAGGAGAGAAGTTTTTTGACATCGACAGTGGAAGGAACGCTCCTCTGCACGCTCCCCCCTCCGAACATTACACTATTGTGTTCAATACCTTTGTGCTGATGCAGCTTTTCAATGAAATAAATGCCCGGAAAATTCACGGCGAAAGGAATGTGTTTGAAGGGATCTTCAATAACGCCATCTTCTGCACCATTGTGCTAGGCACCTTTGTGGTCCAGGTGAGTACATGGCAGGGATGCTTTCGATTTATAAGAAACATAGTCAACAAGCAGGTACTTAGTTCTGCAGATGAGTCCAGCCGGGAGGGAGCTTCTGTGTATGGACTTGTGAGGTCTGTCCAGCTTCATGTTCCTTGCAGGTGTATTCTGAAAACTGTGGCGGCTTCTCTCCAGCTTTCTCAAAAGTCAGTTCCACAGCTGCCTCAGCAAATAGCTTTATTTCTTTCGGCTGTAAAGTAAAGAATTATTTTTAATGAGACCAAATCAGCCAGTCACATAATTATTGGTTGTCCCAGTATTTTAATGCCTTCCCTTCACACCTCATTACACCAAAAAAAAAAAAAAAACCCAAAGAAAAAACTTCCAATTTTAAAAAAAACTAGAAACACTGAACATTTTCCCATTCCCTGTTTTCTTCGTTTACAGAAGAAAAACTGTTTCACTTTCATTCCTTTATGAAAATGCAGACCTCATTACCAAATCAGTTCTAATGGTTATAATACTATAACATTATAATATATATAATATCAGCTATCATGCTAGGCTTCTAGCAAACCAGTGACGACTCTATCTGGACAAATAGACAAATATTCCTGACATTAAAAAAGCAATGAAATTAATAAATGCAAAGCATGACATTGGTAATGCTTTTTAAAAGTATAAAAATGGTAACGACTGGTCAGTACCAAAATTACCTTTTTTAAATTTCAATATTTCGCAGCTACTTCCTTATATCAGAGAGAATTGTCATACTCAGACAAAGGTGAATATTTTGCTGCTTACTTAACTGTTCCCAGGTGTACCGCTGTAGAACACTAAGAATCAGGAAGGAATCACAAGCATCGTAGTGTGACTTTTCTGTATGTACGCAATTGGACTTTACTCTCGCTGTTGAACACACTAGCAGAGCTAACACACACTTCCTAGCTTCGCCGGGTTGCTTTTTTCTATTACAGAGCATGCGTAGTTGGCTTAACATCTAAATGTCGACAAGGAGTGATTGCTATGTAGAAAAGAAACCAGGTGGCATATTCTGTCCACACGTGTCTCCATGGCATGTGGTACTGCCCACAAAACACTACCTTCCATGAAAGGCTTAAACTATTGAAAGCACACCAAAGAATATAGTTATTTGGGATAATATAGGAAAGAATATGAAGGTATTCTTTTGGTCATGTGATTTTTATTTTCAAGAAGTGTAATTTACTCTATCTGTTTAAAACTTGGGGCAGAGATTTTGCTTTATTTTAGTTGTCATTTAAATAAATTTGCTCTTGGTTATTCCTCCAGATACTAATTGTGCAGTTTGGTGGGAAACCTTTCAGCTGCTCAGAACTTTCAATAGAACAGTGGCTGTGGTCAATATTCCTGGGAATGGGGACCTTACTCTGGGGCCAGGTAAAAATCTCACTGTTTTTGTTAAAACCTAAAGTAATTTTTTTTTTTAAACTTTCAACCATTTCTGTTACTTGTTCTAGTTACCATTTGAGTTACAAAAGGGAACTGTGAGTGACATGGGATTCGTCCCTTTCCGAGGTGGCTCTTGTTTATTATGCTCATTGGACTTTCATTCGTTTCTAAGGTTTTAGAGCAGGTTGGTGCAGTTACAAACCTGGCATGTATATGACAGGTTAGCATGGTAATGCCTGTGCCTTTACCACCTGCCTTCGTATTTTCAAGATATGTATGCCTCGTTGCTTTGCTGTAGAATTTAATATCTTTTAAAGCCTGGGAGAAATTTTGAGCCTTACATAGGGAACGGTTTGTTAAAATCACGGGTACCTGAAAAACCCGAGCCACAAAACGGGATTTTAAGGCACTGCAGTAGTTTTAACAGTTGTGTATCAATGAAAAGGCCAGGAAAGTCGGATCCGCCTCAGCTTTGCGGATAGTCGTCTTACCTGCCGCTGCACGCCGTTCTTGGAGAGATGAGTGGTCCTGACATACGCAGTGTTCACCAGCAGGCTGTTGTTACTAGTCTCAAGCGAGCTGCTGGACAATCAATACTGATGCATCCATGAGTACAGGGTCGCGTGTTACCGGATATATATAACTTGTGTGAGCTCATTCATTGTCATTCGGCAGATCAAGCAAACTCGGGTTTTATGTTTTTCGTAGTTGTGTTTCTGGGTTCTACATGGTTTTTATTATCTTAAAAATCTCTTTCTGGGTGATCCCTAATTGGTCCACATTTCTTTCTTGATTGCCATTCTAATTATTTCACAATGTTTCCAGATAGGCAGTGCACAAGCCTACAACCTAAAAACCTGGCTAATTTCAAGAAGAAAAACTCAGTGCTGCATACACACACAGCCAGCAGCAGCAGGCTTACATTGATTTTGTCCTGTTGATTTCAAGTGTGTGATTCTTTGAAAAAAATAAATTAATTAATTAAAAAAATAAAAAAATAAAAAAAAAAAAAGCCCTGACTTTGGTGCCAGGGAGACCTGGAATCTTAACCATTTCATGAGCAGGTTGCTTCACAAATTCGATCCTGTTTTACCTCTGTGAGCTCATATGGCAGGAAGAGAAGTTCTCCAGGCTGTTCTGTGTCTGAATGTAGCTTCGTTTCCCCTTGGTAAACTCTACTTCATGAGTATCGCCTGTTAACGCTCAAACGCTAATACGTATTATTGATGTTTCTGATAATGCTCATGTTTGTGGAGGCATCTTTTGTTATGTATTGCTGTTATCGATCGGTGTTGATTCAATTTAGATAGCTAAGTTTTATAAAAATAGTAACCTGAACTATTTCAGCATAACCTTAAAGATTCTCTGAATTCTTATTCTTTTACTTGTTGAATTTTTATAGCCAATAGTGGATTACAAGCTTGTTTTGCATCCCGCAAGACCACATGCCATTTCATTTCACTTGAAGTAAATGTAATTAATATGAGTTCAGGTGGAGATTTTGTACATATAGACACAGTAAAATATCGTTGTGCAATTTAATGTCATGAATGTCTAAATTAAAATATGAGAAATACCATCAACTTAACTTCTATTCAGAAAACCTTTTGCCTTGCGAACTTAGGTCTTTTCTGTAACCGAGTAATTTCTGTCCTGCAGTCTGATCCCCAAGATCTCATAGCTTCACTAGTAAAAATAAGTGGATACTCCTGCAGTTTTTTAATCATACCTTAAGTGCTTTCCCCTGTATTATAGCTTATTTCAACAATTCCAACTAGCCGTTTAAAATTCCTAAAAGAAGCTGGTCATGGAACACAAAAGGAAGAAATCCCCGAGGAGGAGTTAGCCGAGGATGTTGAAGAGATCGATCACGCTGAAAGGGAGTTGCGGCGTGGCCAGATCTTGTGGTTTAGAGGTCTGAACCGAATCCAAACACAGGTATGGGTCTGGTAGAGAGGTAGGAAACCTAATGGGAGTAAGGAGTCTCTCTGGGGAGAGGTCCAGACCACCTCTGCTTTTGAACTGCCTCTCCAGCCTTCCCACCCCGCACAGTTTATTCTTTTGAAACCTACTGGTGGCTGAACTGGGTGAAACTCTTAACTGATTATGAAAGAATGTCTCTTATATGCCCTAAGCTTTTTTTTTCCCCCCCTTTCATCTCCAAATGCTACTCTGGCCTGTTTATCTGCTCTGTAAAGTGCCTTTTTCTTTACGTTGTAAATGTTGGTAGATGGAACTGGTCCTTTCTCTTGTTCTCTCTCTCTTGCTGAGCACGCTGTCACAATCTCTGATTCCTTGCAGATGGATGTAGTGAATGCTTTCCAGAGTGGAAGTTCCATTCAGGGGGCTCTAAGGCGACAACCCTCCATCGCCAGCCAGCATCATGATGTAACAAATATTTCTACCCCTACACATGTAGTGTTTTCCTCCTCTACTGCTTCTACTACTGTGGGGTGTGAGTGTGTGTTCCTAAGTGCATGAAATTAACATTTCCTACTTCACACACCTAACGTTTTCTCATTTTCTCCTTAATGTTTAAATTCATTGTTCAGGCTTTCCATAAAGCTTTCTTTTCGTAAAGTGGATTGAGACCTCAAGTGTTACCATTTGTTGTTGTTTTATTTCTTAGAGGGTTAGACAAGAGCCGAACAATTGCAACCAAAGATTAGACATGAAATCTGGGAGCTTGTCTCTGTGCTAACTTTTATAGCTAATATGGGGAATAAAATTGTAGCTCAGCACTTTTGAAACTACTATAAATGTTTGAGTATATGCCTTTAAGCATATTCATACTGCATGGTTCCCAGTAGCATGTGATTTTGAAACTGAGCTAAGAGAACCAGAAAATGACATTTAGAACACTAAAGAATGAATTTAGCATTTCAACTTGAATATTGTCCTGTAACTTAGTAGCATGAAGTAAAGTTCTTGTGTAGATAGCCAGTTGCTTGCCTTCTGACTTGAGCTTGCTTTGGCCTTGTTCTGTGTGTGTTTATAAGAAGGGTCCTTGACTAAGTTTCTATGCTGTTTATATTGCTTGGGTTCTTGGGCTTTTCCCATTTGTGCATCAATTCAGCTTAAAAATGCATCATAGGTAATATTCTCCTGTTACAAACAAAATTGACAGTGTATTCACTACTGTTAGTCTGTCAAATTGAAATAGAAATGCATGAATAAAGTAGAATTATAAAGTAGCATAGTCAAGTCACAAGATAATATTGGCAGGGTACATTTGGTTTTGTGTGTGGGCATGACCAAGCTTCTCAACGTCAGCTCGGACCTCTACTGGCTCAGAATCGGCCTTTTCCCAAGACCCCCAATTGGTGCATATGCACATTAGTGTCTGAGGGTCCTAGGATTGTTCGTCTATGCTAACACTGTACCACACTCCATAACAACCCCACAAGGTGTAGGGACCATACTGTTGAAGAATCCCATTTGATTACAGTTCCTGACCCTCTAGTAGGTAGAAGCCTGAAAACTCATTTTCCGTCTCTATTCTATTCTATTCCTCTGTAAAGGGCCGAGTTAATTTAGACCAGTTAGTTGTTCTCAACCTTCCTAACGCTGCGACCCTTTAAATACAGTTCCTCATGTTGTGGTGACTCCCAGCCATACAATTATTTTTTTATTTCTACTTCATAACTGCAGTTTTGCTACTGTTATGAATCATAATGTAAATATCTGATATGCAACACCACCCCCAAAGAAGTTGCAGCCCACAGGTTGAGAACCGCTGATTTAGACTTAACATGGCTTTCAGATGAGGACGCTAAGTCCGGAAAGACAAACGGAGGGGACAGTTAGAGTCATTTGAAAGGGCACATGACTCTAGCCTTACATTTTTAAAACACACATTCGAATGTATATTTGAATGTTGCTTAATCATTTCGATGTTGAGATGATTTTAGTGATGACTGTTTTCTTCTAGAATGCTGGTATGACTTCTCTTTATGAATAAATGATGATTTCATTCTTAAAATTATTAGAATTGACACAAAAGTGAACGTTATTATGTTATGAAAATATTTACATTTTTTAACTAATGTAAGTGCTCGGCTGAATGGATTTTTTTCTTTTAAAATGTTTTTTGAGCAAGGTTTGTTGAGCCCTGTTGTTGGCACTACAGCGACATTTTTATGCTTACCCTTTAACCTAGTTTCTTGTATACAGTAGACACCCAAGAAGAAAAGTAAATTGCTAGGCTGTAAGTCTAAATAGTTAGTAGAAAACTTTGAAACTGTGTGTCCTTTTCTCAGAGAATTTTTCAAAGAGTCCCAGAGAGAGAGAGAGAGAGAGAGAGAGAGAGAGAGAGAGAGAGAGAGAGAGAGAG
>CABHPR010140289.1:0-36566 GCA_902168415.1 Peromyscus melanophrys | reverse complement strand
CAGCAGCTATTAAACACACCATCTTGGAAGTGTTCAGTCCCAGTCAATCTTAAAGAACTGGAGCCTTCATATGTATCTTGTCTGCAACTTTGGGAAAGACTCCAACTAGAACCACTCACTTGAGCTGCACTATGGTTTCTGACCCCCAGATTCGGGCTGAGATGACCTTAGTTTAGCTCATTAAGTTCTGAGGTAATTATAATTTACATAACAATAGATAACTAGTACAGTTACTATTCCTAATCTACACTAACTATTGTAGGAACTCCATTTTATAAACATACAGCCTGTGTGAGATTCCATCATTGCCATAGTTCTGTGTGCCAACCTGTTGGCCTCACAGATGTCCTCATTCTAGCCTATGATGAATAAGTTAGGTTACCCAAGGAAGGGGATGAAAAGTTACAGATGGTTTTAGAACAGATTATTCTGAATTTTCCCCAAGTGGGCCTATTCTAATCCAAAGGTCCTCAAAAGAGAGGCCAAGGAAATAGTACTATAGAGGAAAGTCAGAACATTGGCCTTGAAGATCAAATGGAACCGAGAGTCCAACGGTAGTCTTTAGAAGTTGGAAATGGGGAAGGAAATGGATTCTCTCCAGCCTCTAGAGAGGACTGCAGCTCAGAGTTAAATTCAACCACAAAGATGCACTGGTTTAAGCCAATGCGGTTGTGGAGAATCCTAAGAAGGGACCACAAAATCATATAACCAGAAAATGGCAGAGCAAGGAATCACATTAGTATGTCTGACCCAAAGCCCTCTTTCTCTCCACAGAAACCCCAAACTCACTTTTATTCCTTACTCCATCCCCACACACCAGGTATAGGAGACTCTTTCCTTTTCTGGGGTTTATTTTTATCATGAAGTTTTTGAATGCCTGTTATGTGTAAGCAATTTGAGCATATCCCATAAAATGTGAGAGAGATCCTGATAGGTATGAGTTTTCCCACCACGGAGAGGTTGTCATTCAGTGAGGGAAGAGACTGACTGAACCCACAGTGATCACCATGGTTACCATGGTTACCATATTCCACTGTGTCACAATTAAAAGGCTTAACTGAGCTCCAGGCAACATGCAAGATGACAGAGCTGGCGACTAGGGAGTCCCAGGGAAGGGTTAGACCCACAGTGTAAGTCCTGAGATTGAGGCATTAGACTGAGGACAGCCCCATCCAGGCTTTTCTGTATTGTGAACTGAGGTTGGTGCGTCTCCTGGAATGTCACAGCCAGAAGCATGGGCATCCCTGGAGGTAAAGCCAGGGAAGGAACAGAAAAGACTCTTGGACTGAGGATGAAAGAAGAGCTTGGGAGACTACAGTCTCCAGATATCTCAAAGTCCAGGTCATTAGAAAACACTGTTAAGGGTATAGAGTTGTCGATTGAGCAAATACACAAAAAGGCACCTAAAACTGAATTTTAAATCAATTACTAATAATTGCTCCCATGCAATTATTCTTTATGGACCTCAAATCCAAATTTATCTGGGTGCCCTGAATCTTTATTGGCAAATTGATATGAGATTTTCTTTCTATTTGCCTGTGTTTTGAAGAAACAAATGTATGGTACTTTAATTTTTAGAACATGTAATACACATAATACAAAAATTGTACACATTTCTCTGGTAATATGAAGCACACTATTTTTTAAAAAGAAAAGAGAAAGGGCCTCGAGTTCTGTATTGATCAGGAGGAATTGTGTCCTCTGCCCAGTTAGGAAAACTAAAACCTCGCTTGCACCCTGGCCCTGGCGTGGGCTCTGGCAGAGAAACCGCTACCACCAGGGGGCGCTGCATGGCTGCAGGTCAGAGGACTAGAGGCGCAGTCGCCTGCTCTGTGATCTGGATGGCCCTGGGGAGTCCCCAGGGGCAGGACAGATGCCGGAAGAATTGTGTGCAAAGCTGGAGCTTTCTTCAAAGTTTGTCCTGCTTGGCTTTCCTTTTCAAAGTCTCAGGACTGCTGTGGCCGGAGGAGTTCGAGGTGCTGGAACCAAGGGATTAGCCCATTGCCGGGGGTGGGGGGTGAGGGGTGGAGAGTGGAGGGTGGGGGGTGGGGTCCCGTCCCTCCGAGTTCCTTTCTCAGTTTAATTCTTCCTGGAGATCCAGCTCTAGTCCTGGAACCCTCAACTCTCAGCTGACTCCAAAGATTGAAGGGGTGGTGATTCGCCTTCCGGGAAGAAGGGAGCGAGACAAGATGGAAGGGAGAGAGCCGCAGAGTGGGTACGGGAGGACAAAGACATTGTGACTTTACCACGCAGCTTGATTTTGTGCCCACACCTTTGGCCTAGTGTGTCCTGAGTAAGAGATATTCAGTGAATACTTTCAATTAGTCCAGCACGTGGAGGCCTCCCAGTTCACAGTTATGATCCACCTGTCTTAGGGAAGTGATGCCTGCGGAAAGGGAGGGGCCGGTGCTGGCAGGGAGATCCATTCCTACCCAGGCACAGACTACAGCCCTGGGCTTCTAGGGGGCGCGGGTGCTTTGAGGGTTATGGGAGATAAGGTTGGAAGTGTTGGGGGAGGTGGGAGGATGAGGGGTTGGGATATCATGGTGTAGATCCAGGAATCCTCAGAGTGAAAGAATCCAGATGGAGGAGAGGACAACAGGAAGAGCCCTGTCCTTAGGACCTTTTAGATAGACTCAGTCAGGGAAGAGCCTCAGCCTGGAAGCAGCAAAGAAACAGAGAAAGGCAGAGAGGTGACTCAGCTCCCTGTTAATTTTTCGCCCATAATTCTTTTCGTGTAAAGGGATTGAGTGGTCTCTGAATGAATCCCTTGGAATAGTAAGACCATAGGTATAGACATCACCTCCTGGCCCTCTCCTCTTCACCCAGAGACTTGTACCCAGCACCTGCCCTGCTCTGTGGCCCACTCAAGAAGTCGCAAAGGGCTTTTCTTCTGTCCTTGAGAGGCTAGGCCCACCTTGGCTCATCCACAAACATAACGAGCTATGAATTCCCTACAATGTGGGAAAGCTAACTACAACATCTCGGTGTGGAGGAGGGAAAGAGAAAGATCTCTTTAGCACATTTCTTTCTTGCCACTTCCCACCCATACTTCAATCCAGACCTGCCCAGGGCACGAGAGCTTCTCGTTCAATGTGAGGTGGCTAGTGGGTTTTCCTCTGGAACATGGAGGTGTTGGCTTCTTTGGTTTACAGGATGATTTGGGCCACAGACATTTAGCTTCATGTACTGACTTTTGTGACTCTTACTCCCCCACTTCTAGGCATCAGGGACAGAACAGTTCCAAAGCTGATGTGCAAAAGCCATCACATGGCAGCTCAGGATTCATTGCCAAAGGATCATTTGCATATGACTGGTGCAGATCAGGCAAGCAACACCAATGCCAGAAGCCATAAATTCCACGAAAGGCAAGACATTTTGGTTCTGAGTTAGTGAGCAAAAAACTTAAGTGCAGGGGGTGTGGGAACAGCCATTGAAGAGAGGACCATTTGCATAGATGGAGTCCACCAGCATTTCCCAGAATGCTTTTTGTTTTCTACAGTGGTGAGAACTTGTGGCAGAGATGGGTTTCTCAGTGTAGTTCCAGAATGAGTGGTCTTTGCCACAAGACGCCGTCACCAAGTCAGAAAGCAAGCAAGTTAAACCACTGCCTCCCATCCCTGATGGTTTGTTAACAAAGTCTCATGTCCAAATTACAATTCCTGGGAAGGCAACCTTATTTGGAAATAGGGTCTGTGCAAATATCAGAAGGACCTTGAAAGGAAATGATTCATAGGACCACTATCTGTATGAAGCCCCAATCCAACGAGATGTGTCCTTCGAAAGACGTTCAGAGGAGATGCACAGAGGAAGAGATGGAGGCAGAGGCTGAGATTAGAATGTTACAGTCACAAGTCAAGGTCACCGGAAGCCATCAGCTGGAAGAGGCGAGACCAGGCTGTTCTCGTGTATCTGGAGGGAGTGTGGCACTGCCAACACCTTCACTTAGGGGTGGGTCTTCAGTTGAAAGTTCTTGTTTTAAGTTACCAAGTTTGTGCTCTTGTGTTGCAGGAGCCCCAGGGAGTGAGTACACCACCTGCTCATGTTGTCTGATTCCTGGGGTGCTTGTTCCACACCCCCAGACCCTTCTTCCGTGTACGATCTTTTTCATCACTCCTTTGAGGTGTCTGCCTGGAAGAGAGCCTCCATCCCACTGTTGCATTTTCCATGCAACACATTCTTATACCGAGAATTTCTTAGTTTTGGAGTAGTGGGATTGGCGGTTGGAGGGAGGATTCCACTCTCCAGCATGGACTCTGGGACTTCTTTTGGTTGGTCAAATATGAGTGAGTGGCATCTTGAACCCTTGCAGGTCTGACAGACACCTCTGGTCTAGCAAATCCACAAAGAATCGTGTCTGGATGTATATGTGCCCAAACACGTGGGTGTGTTCCTGAGCTGCTCCTTCACGTCCTTCACACACACATTGCTTTTAGGAAAGAGCCAGCAGAGCCCTGTCATAGCCAGAAATTGTCACGCATCCTGCCAGAATTGCCTTACAACCAGGAAGAATTCGGAATTGCGATCACTCTAAGCATATCCTCCTGAGAAGAGTAGTCATTTCTAGAAGAAGAACAAGACAGGTTCCTGCAGGCTGGAGAGATGGCTCAGTGGTTAAGAGTACCAGCTGTTCTTCTAAAGGTCCTGAGTTCAATTCCCAGCATGTACATGGCAGCTCACAATCATCTATAATTATAGTTCGCATGAATTCTGATTCCCTCTTCTGGTGTGCAGATGTACATGCAGACAAAACACTAATACACATAAATTAATAAATCTTATAAAAAATAAAAAAAAAAACCAAGTCCCTGCCATACATAGCTTTTGTGGTCACCAATCTGTGAACAGTTCACATACCCATAGCAAAGTGTGGGCTTCTCCAGTGTGTGTTCAGTGGCCTGCATGGACGTCTGTCTCCTCCACCTCCTCTACATACCTCTTCTAGAACTTTCTATTTTTTTTTTTTAGGAGCTGAGGACCGAACCCAGGGCCTTGCGCTTGCTAGGCAAGCGCTCTACCAATGAGCTAAATCCCCAACCCCCCTCTTCTAGAACTTTCTAATGAAGGTTACCACCATATGGTCAGTTTTAAACTAGAACCCTGAGAGTGTTCTTTGATAGTTTCCATATCATTTCCCAAATCTACACAACCCCCCCATACACCCCAAACCCTGGATGTTATATTCCCTGCTTGTATTTCTTCACTTTTTTTCCCTTGCTGTGACAAAAATACCTGAGGCTGGGGTACTTATTGAAGAGAGTAAGTGTATTTACTTCATAGTTCTGTAGATTCCAGAGTGTAGCACCAGCACGTGCTTGCCCTGATGAGAGCCCTCTGGCTACATCACATGACTGACAACATCATGAGGGACTCACGTACAAGAGGGAGCAGTCACATGTTGACTTGGAGAAATTCAGGAGCCAGACTCACTCTCTGACAACAATTCACACTTGAAGGACTGAACCAGGACCCCTCAAGAACTGTATGAAATCCTGCTAAGGTTGACTCTTTCATGGTCGGTCTCCCACAAGGCCCTGACTACGGCATCTCCCAGCACTACCACACTGAAGACCAAGCTTCCAACACATCAACCTTTGGAGGAGGACACACAAAAGTCATATTCAAACCAGAGCACTGCTCGTCACTCAACTGTCAGCTCAGGCAGCTCGTCCCGTCACCGTCTCTGATAGGTCCCCGCTTTCCTTTTTCCTTGGGATACTTGTCACATTTGTGAGGGCAGAGACCATGGTTACTTGTTCACAGTGTTCCAAACTGCCTGGGCATTGTTGGTGCTGCAGGAGGAATGCTGGTCAGATAATTAAGTAGGTGAATGCATGCTATTTTAATTTTTAAATTATAGTGCCCATGTGTATGCATATGTGCCACGTGGAGGCCAGAGGACAACTTTGTGGAGTCGGGTCTCTCCTTCCTTTATGTGAGTTCCAGGATTGAACTCAAGTCATCAGGGTCCACATGTGCCTTTCCCCACTTATCTCCCCAGCCCCGGCTGCCGTTTGGAGCCACAGTGGTGGTATCAAGTGGAGGCTTCCTTTGCAGAGTCCAGGGGCCACATCAGAACAGGTGTTCTAGACCAGAGCACTGGGCTGGGACCCACCAGAGGCTTCCAAGGCCCAGAACCTCGGTGCAGAGGTTCCCACCAGGCATCCTCCAGTGCCTTGGGTCTGGCTGCTAGCTCTATGACAGCATTCTCTGTGTGCTTTGCCATTTCCACCTACCCCCAGGACTTCCAGTTTTGAAAATTCAAGCCTGTAGATTTGAAGAAGAGTACAAGGACTTACTTATCCTGTAACTGTTAACATATTGCTCCCCCCCTCTCCTCTCTCTCTCTACAGTCGGCAAGCAAACTGCTGACATCTTGATACCTCACGTCCAAATCTATCAACATCTCCTAATAAGGTCATCCTGTCATGAAACCACAATGCTGCGATCGAAGCCATAGCAACATACCATCTGCATTTGGGGCTCTGCAGATTTCCCCCCAGACGTCTTTTACAGCAGGATCTTTTTGTTGTTGTTTTGTTTTTTCAAACCCTGCCCAGGATGCAATCAAGATTCGTGTGTGATGTTTAGCCATTGTGTCTTTAATCTAAATTAGATCTTCCCTTGCCTTGTTATTGCTGCTTCTTGCTTGTTTTTGTGACTTTCCCTTTTAGAAGAGTCTGCGTTAGTTGTAGACATGTCTTTATTAACATGGTTATTAGTGCAGAATCTGGCCTTAGGATTTGGGGCATTGGTTCACTCATTGCGTCAGATCGAGATCAAATAATGTGAGATAGGCTGCTGGTATGAACTTGATCACCAAGCCTCGCTCCAGTCTTGTTCATAATCAATTTATGGGATCCTCCCAGGGTGAAAGGGTCAGTGGGGGGCCAGGTTCCCCCTGTAACTGATGACCCTTGACTGGAGAAAATACTGGGGGCTACAGAATGAAGTTTCATTCCTCTTACATCTAGTTGGTTATTTTGTTTCTGCAAGAATTCCAATTAAATAATAATCAGGAAGCTGGGGAGATGAGTTGGTGGCTAAGAGCACTTGCTGCTCTTGCAGAAGACCTGGGTTAGTTCAGGATCGTCTGTAACTTCAGTGCTGGGGGATTTGATCACATCTTGCCTCTGAGAGTGTTAGGCCTATGTGTAATGCCTGGTTGTCCTTGTTCATTTTGATGTTCCAACTGTCCCACCTTTGAGCAGCCTAAGGTCAGCTCCTGAATCATTTTGGCAAGATCACATTTATCTTTGAGTCCTGTTTTACTTTCTGGGTCAGACATGGTATTCTAGGCTTGTGACATGCATCCTTAGCCCCAAACCTAGGATCAATCACTGTTTCAAGGAGCCTTGGTTTCTGTAGTGGTGAGGTGTGTAGGACTCAGGGGCACCTGTGCCATGGTTACTAGCTTGTCAGAGCTTCTGTGCCCTTCAGGGGACAGAACTCGGAAATCATTGTTTCCAGTCATGAGTTCAAACGTCTCTCCACCTCAAATTTAACATTGTAGGGTTTTTCTCTAACTTTTACTTGCTGCTAGTGTCCTCTATTCTTTTCCAGTAAAGAACATGTGTGTGTGTTTGCTTTATACTATATCGTGCAGAAAAGAGTTTCAGAATGATAAGACCGGTATCAGTAAATCTACTACATACCAGATATGCTCAGAACAAACCCATTGTGTGCAATCAGAGTGCTTCAATTGATTCCTGGATTGGTGTGGGTTTCAGTTCAATATAATATCAGTAGGGCAGTGCTGTGTTGGGGCTCTACCATCGGCCAAAACCACACTCAGCATACAACAGGATTCCAGCCTGTAGTCACGAGCCCCTCTAGTCACCAAGTTGGTAAAATAGTAACAGAGATGTCTCCTTTGCAGGAGACCGGAAGTTTCACTGCAGCCTCAGAAGACAAAAGGGAGGACATCTCCAGCCTGGGCGGAAAGAAGTTTCGGTCACTTCATACCCGCTAGGATGGCTGCAATCAAAAGGAAGGGAGGGAGGAAGGAAGGAGGGAGGAAAGAAGGCAGGCGCGCAGGCAAGCCAGCACCAGGGAGGCAGAGCCAGGAGCATTCTAAGCTCCAGGAAAGCCTCGCCTATACTGAGAGACCTTATCTCAAAAAGGAGATGGTCAATGAGCAGGTAGAGAAACTGCAACACTCATCCATTGGCTGCTGGTGGTGTAAAATGATGTGGCCGGCGAGGGAACAGCTCTGCTAGGAAAACGTGCTAGGACACATGCTTACCGCGTGCATGGCTCAAGCTTTGCTCTCCAGTGTTCTCCAAAAGAAAATGTGTAAACAGTTACCATAAGATCTGGTCGCTCATTCCTAGGAACACTCTCAGAGTGAGTATGGGCATTCAAACAAAGATTTGCATCTGAGCATCTGAGCAGCACTGTTCACAAGACCAGACTAAACTGTGGAAGATGCCCACATGTCCATCGGTTGGTGGATGGACAAACAGGCTACAGAACACCCATATGAGAGATATTTAATCCTAAAAAGGAAACCAGTACTGAGTGGTGCTGGGAATGGATAAATCTTGAAGAGAAGCCAGCCACAAAAGGATCTGTATTGTACAATTCTATATACATGAGGCATCCAGAATGGGCAAATCCACAGATATGAAGTAGTTCCATGGCTGCTGGGGCTGAGGAAGGGAAATGAGAAGGGATTGATAATCAGGAATGAGGTTTCTCGTAACACACACAACCTAGTAAATGTTCTAAAGTTACTGAATGTATACTTTAAAGTGATCAAAATGGACATTTTATGTTGCATGAATTTTGCCTCAATGTTTAAAGAGCATGTGCTTTCTCTTTTATATATATATATAATTTTATGTGTATGGGTATTTTGCCTGCATGTATGTCTGTGTGCCTGGATCAAAAGAGGGTATCAGATCCTCTGGAACTGGAGTTTCAGAGGATTGTGACTCACCATGTAGGTTCTGGGAATAGAACTCACTGAGTACTCTTAACTGCTGAGCCACGACTCCAGTCTCCAGTCCCATGCACCCCATTGTTTTCTTTGAGATATAGTCTCAATATGTAGCCAGCAATGGCTTTGAGCTTCTGATCCTCCTGCTGTTGCAAGTGCTGGGATTACAGGTGTGAGTTGCCACACGCAGACTAAAATCATGTACTGTGATCAGCAGAAGGCACAAAAGTCAGCTCTTGGCTTGTAGCATTTCGTAATCTGCCAATGCCAAAATCTCTCCCCCAAGAGATACCTCCAAAGCTGTGGTTGCCCTAACAGACAGGCAGGAGGGCCGACTGCAGGATAATCTCACTCCAAACCTTGTCCTGCACTTTCTCATAACCTTCAGGATCAGGAGGATGTAGAGGATCCAGAAGGAGCTCCATATTCCCCATAGCCCAGCAACAAGGCATGTCTACCCAGCATGGGTAGATTCCACAGAAACCAACCACAGGAGGGTTCCACGTGAAGGAAAAGTGTTCTAGCACAAGGGAAGAAAGTGAGTAGTGGGGCTGTTGGTGGATAACAAAGTTTAGGGTAAGAAGCAAAAGAGGAAATACTGAACTTGATATTGAAACGAGAAAAATCAGAGTGTGTGGGTGTGTCAGTTATGTGAAAAGAGGTACACAGAGACAAAAGAGAAACTAGTGGCGGGGGAGGCAGGGCGATGAGGCTTGTATACCTCGTCTCCATTTCACTTCAGAACCATACATATGTTTAGCAGATTCAAAAGCTAAAACTGGACTTTGGAAGGATGGAGTAATGCAAACAGACCCTACTCATCTGTTATGGAGTAAAGAGACACAGAGGTGGGGGGATATTGTTGATCAAAATGAGGAGTGTGAAGTGCTCATGGAGACAGGTGACCTTTAGGGCTCTTGTGAAAATACTTAATGTGGTCGGTATAACCTGGCCGAAGCCTGAAACTCCAGATATCTTGACAGAAGCCACGTTAATGGGGAGAGCAGCCTCTGACCACAAGACCCTCAAGGGACTTTTTCAGTAAACCATTCTATAGCTCTCTCTATTCGGGCTTCCAGGGCTGGTGAGCTCAGGCCTTGAGGTCCCCCAAGGTAAGAATTACCACTTCCTGTAAAAAGTCACATGCGTCTTGGTTCCCACTATGGCCAAAAATCAAATCAGACTCTGCATATCTCACCCTCAAATCCTCCACAGACAGTCCTTCAAATCCAAGGTACTTCGCAAGCATTTACATGGGTTGGAGGTGGATGATGAGTAGGGAATGGGGATGGGTGGGGGCAGGGGATGAGGTAGGCAGTGGGGGGATGGAATGTGGTGGAGGATGAGGAGGGAGGTTGGAGTGGGGGAATGAGGCAGTGGGTAAGGATGGGGGAATAGGATAAGGGAACGTGGTGGAGGGATGGGAATGTAGTGGAAGTGAAGGATTGGGTAGAAATGAGGGGTGAGGATGGGAGTGAGGGATGAGGATGGGGTGGGAGTTGGGGATGGGGTGGAGGTAGGGATGTATGCAAGGTGATTTCCTACATGGCTGGGTGATTTTAACCATAGACTTTTTCAGGGTTAACAGATTTGTTACCCAGCTTTTCTTTGCTGTGACAAAATATCTTACTTAAAGGGAGAAATACTGATTTTGGCTCACCGTTTCCAAGGCTTCAGTTCATGGTTGGCCCAGGCACTTCAGTGCCTGTGGTGGGAACATGGAGCAGAGGAAGTTGTTCACCTCAAGGTGCTAGGAAAGAAAAAAATAAGGTAGGGGAATGGAAAGGGAGGAAGGATACAGGATTCTAATATCCTCCCACTTTAAAACAGAACATTTAATCTATTTATTCTGTATGTATGACGGAAGGTGGGGTGGCACGGGGCCGCGGCACATGAGTGGAAGTCAGAGGATGGATCGCCCACGCTGGTTCTTTGCTTCTACCCTGTGGATCTCAGAGATCAAACTCAGGCCCCTAGGCTTGTCAGCGAGGGTCAGCCATCTTGCCTAGACCCAGTATCCCTTTCAAGGGCACACCCTCAGTGGTATAAATTCTTCTATGCTGCTTCACCTCCTGATTTTTCTATCACCTCCAAAAGTGCCACAAGTAGGCAAAAGAAACTTCCATACATGAGACTTTGGGGAAACTTTGTTACCAAAGTCATGAAGGAAGACACTGGCACTTGGTAACTGTTACAAGTCAGGCTTTGACATTGGTCCTCAATAAGCCAATTAAAGAGTGAAGTAAAAATGAAAAGCAAAGAAAGATTTATTCAATGTGATATTAGGATAGAGGAACAAAGAGGTCCAGTAGCCCCACCAGTCCACATTTGAGGTCTTGGTACAAGGTTTAGATTTAAATAGTGTCTTAGTGTTCTGTTGCTGTGAAGAGACACCATGACCATGGCAACTCATAAAGGAAAGCATTTAATTAGGGATAGCTTACAGTTTTAGAGGTCTAGTTCATTATCATCATGGTGGGGAGCAGGGTGGCATGCAGGCAGACATGGTGGTGGAGAAGGAGCTGAGAGTCCTACATCCTGTTCTGCAGGAAGCAGGAAGAAAGAGACACTGGGACTAGTGTGAACTTAGATACCTCAAAGCCCCCCCCCCCCCCCGCCCAGTGACACACTTCCTCCAACAAGGCCACACCTCTTAATCCCTCCCAAATAGTGCCACTCTCTGATGACTAAGCGTTCAAACATATGAACCTATGCAGGCCACTCATATTCAAACCACCACAAATAGAAAGCAAGAGTCATGCAAGAGAAAAAGCTATGCCACCAGAGTTAAGCCAGCGTGGAGATCAGCTGCATGGTAGACAAGCAGCCAAGTGGCAGGGAGGGGAGCTTTAGAGAAAGAGTGAAAAAAAAAAAAAAAAACCCAAACCCCAGAGCACCAGAAAAATCATACTGAGGCTCTGGCCAGCATCTGAAAGACAGAAGAGAAGAAAAAGGGAGTTCTGTTTTTGTGGGTCAGGACTCAAAAAGATGGACACACTTAAAAGTACCTCATGGCAGCTATAGTGATTATTCTGGGACATGGGAGTTATGGGAAGGAAAAATCCATGATCTCATTGTTTGGTTGGAACCCCTGCTTGCCCCGGCACAAGCGGAAACCTCATCTGCCCTACTTCCCCCAACCCTATCCACACTGAGAAAACTCTGAGCAAAGGAATGGCACCAAAAGCCCAGGTCTGCATTTCTTACATGGCCAGTCCACCAAGTGCTCGCCCAGAGGCATAGCTTTTGACCATACTTGGGCACAGTCCTAGCTCCTGGCTGACGTCATCACCCCTCACCTAAGAGCTATAAAACCTCCTGCCTTTGCCTAGGTGCTTGACTTCTCTGGCCCACGTCTTTGGGACTGGTGAATCCATCCAGGAACACCCAATAAACCTACATTTACCTGTTTTTGTTTTGTTTGGTTTGGTTTTTTGTTTTTTCGAGACAGGGTTTTTCTGTGTAGTTTTGGTGCTGTCCTGGATCTCACTCTGTAGACCAGGCTGACCTGGAACTCACAGAGATCCACCTGCCTCTGCCTCCCGAGTGCTGGGATCAAAGGCGTGTGCCACCACCGCCTGGCTCATTTACCTGTTTTTAATCTGGTTTGATCTGCCCTTTTTCGTCGGCAGAAACCTATCATTCATCAGAGGATTGATTATTCCTCTTACCTCTTTAGCACGGCTTAAGGTGAACCCACCTTCCTAAAGAGTGGACCCTTAAGCAGGTGACTGACACAGGTGGGTGAGCTCTTAAGGGAGGCAACAATGTGTCTCCACCTGGAGGCAGAGAATGTGCTTTTATCTTACTGGAGCACAACCAGAATGTATCTCACCTGGAACCTCAGACTGGGAGCTTATTTGGGAACAGGGTCTTTACATGTATAGATCCTGTTATTAGTTAGGATGAGATGCGTTAAGAGGAGGGTGCCCCAGCAGCATGAAAGGCCCATTCAGGGAAAACTACGTCTTTCTTTCCAAGAGAATGGAATCTCTGGCCCAGGTGGAGACCCACTACTCCAGTTAGGCAGGTCAACACCTGGCTAAGAGACCACCTTTAAGGCATGTTCACCTTAAACTGTGCTAAAGAAGTAGGAGGAATAATTAACCCACTAATGAGGCAACTTTCCCTTCCCAGCATTCCTCCCTCCCAGCTCAGTCCCCTATGAGCTGCCATGAAATTTGGCTAAGTCTGTCTGAGTCCTGACTCAGAAAAGTGTAACTTTTCTTTCTTTTTCTTTTTTTGTCTTTCTCTTTTAAATACTGGCCAGAGCCTAAAAATGCTTGCTTATTTATTTAGGGGGAAGAGGCATGCTTTGGGCATCCTTGGTCTTTCTCTAAAATTCAAATTCCCTCCTTGCTATGTGTCTGCTTGTCTGCCATGTGGTTGACTCATGAGGACTCTGAATTTCCGAGCTTTCTACCTCCATCTCTCGATCGCTAGGATCACAGTCATATGCTACCGTGTTCTGCTGAGCTGGCTCTGGGAGTAGTCGACAAGTGCTCTGTCAGTGGACCACGAGTCTACTCCCAGTGGCGTATCTTAAGAAAACACACAGAAACAAAGATACAGAACTGAAGGAACTTAGGACATGACACCCCACTGTGTGCTGCTACCTTGACATAGGATTCTACTTAGTAAGAAGCTCTTGGAAAGAACAGAAGGTAACAAAAGATGATTTCCCTTCCCATTCT
Organism: Peromyscus melanophrys; assembly: GCA_902168415.1. Lineage (NCBI taxonomy): Eukaryota > Metazoa > Chordata > Mammalia > Rodentia > Cricetidae > Peromyscus > Peromyscus melanophrys. The sequence goes on along the minus strand of CABHPR010140289.1, from coordinate 22,931 downwards.
TTCTTCTGAAAACAAGAAATAAAAGCTGCCTCCCTTCCGTGGACAATGCCCTCCCCTATCAGGAGCAAAGTAGCATTCTTATATCAAGGATAAAAAGCCACAGCTGAGAAAATTCTGTACAAGCAAATCTTGTTCAGCTAACCTTATCTGCCTCCTTGCTTTTCCATCCAATTAACTTTTTTTCCAAGACAAGGTTTCTCTGTTTAACAGTCCTGACTGTCCTGGAACTTGCTTTGTAGACCAGGCTGGCCTCAAACTCACTGAGATCCACCTGCCTCTGTCTCCCAAGGGCTGGGATCAAAGGTCGCCGCCTCCGCAGCTGCCACCACCACACCCAGCCCACCCAATTAACGCTTAGCTCAAGCCTCTTTGACTAGTTAGGTCTCAAAGAAACCTGGGACAAATGGCTAACTGAGGTGCCTATTAGCATATCAAAGCAGAGCAGGCCAGCTCTCCCAGCATCACACAGTACCTGTGGCTCTTCCCAGCCCTTCTCGCCTGCCCCCTACCCTAAACCTCTGCAGCCCAGGGGTTGAGATTGCTTCTCTTCCCCCAGCTTCTCTATTTCCTATATAACCCAGCCATTTTGGCCTCATAGTCATCTTGCTCTCTTGGTTCTCTTAGCCCCTTGGTCCAAGGCTCCTCTCTTGGCCAGCTTGCCCTCTCTTCTCTTCTCTTGCTCTCCCAGCCTCTTTCCTCTTATGACCCAGTTCAGTGTGGACCCTTCCAGATGCCTTGACTGAACCCTCCCTCATATCTACACTAAAACCCTTCTCCTCAACCGTACCTAGGGGCGGTCATATCCTCATTTTCATTCAGCCTAATCATATTTGGGCAATTTACGATTTATTCTTGGTCCAACTCAGTATATGACTGTTTATGTCTAATTGCTTCTTTGGGCCTTCAGTTCTGCTGTGGTTTGACAGTGTCCCCCAAATTCACGTGTTGGGATTTGAATGTCTAGTGCAGCATCAGTGTTAAGAGGTGGGGCCTAATGGGTCATGCTTGGGTCCTAAGGGCGGCCCTCACGGACTGATCAATGCCAATGTGGAAGAGGCTTGGGGAGGACCTTCTTTTGCTGCTCATGTTATGTTAGGTCCTGACACCCAGGGGACCATCTTGGATGCAGAATGGACTCTCAGCAGACTACAGTCGAATCAAACCTTGGACTTCCCAGCCTCCAGAACTATAAGAAATAAATTTGGACACTCTAACAGTTACCCAGTCTGTGGTATTTGTTATCAGCACCAAATGGACCTAGACAATTTCCTTCTAGGGGCTCTGGTGTCACACGATATTATTAAAGCATCTGCAGGTCAGTTCTCTGTCAATCACCTGCATGCCCAGAGGCTAACCTCACACCTCACAGGTATGCCTCATCTCCAGGGTGAATCCAGATCCTGTCAGGTTGACAATTAACATTAACTATCACAAGGGTAGAGGTAAAATTGTGTTTCTTCTATGGTAAAAGCCAAGCAATGCTACAGAAGGTCAAGACCACCAGGACCCAGGAAGAGGCAAGGGATTCCTGCAGAGAATGTGGCCTGTGTCTCAGTTTTAGACCCTCAGCCTCCAATGCTGTGAGAATAAGTCTGTATCATTGATGCTACCAGGTTTTTTATCATTGCAACAGTGGCCCAAAGAGAAGCAACACCACAAGGCAGTATTCTGGAATTTTCTAATGACTCTCAGGGGGCTTGGGCCCTTGGGATGTGACTTTCAGAAGCAGTTCTTGACCTTTCTTTTTCTGCTCTCAGATGTGAGACTGGGAGACCAAAGAGGTTGGAGTTGTGGTTCTGCCCTGACCCCCTGGGAAGATAAGGCCCTAGTCAAGTAGTGTCCCTTCATGGCCAGCCTTGGTTAGGAGCACAGAATGTACTGGACTTTGAAAATCGCTACTTTTCAGGGGCCTATTGTGAAAGGGTTCCTTTCCCCTCCCCTTGCCTGAAGCCGGTGGATTTTCTCTCATCTTCAGAGCTAGTCTGATCTGGCTTCTGGAGTAAATGCCGTGGAAGTGTAGTGGCTAGGCTTGGATCCCAGCAGGCCGTAGCTCTCACACTAGCCCCTGCTCTGGTCTCCAGAGACTCATCACTTTCCAGGTGAGAGTCCGGACAGTCCTCGCTGGCTCCAGGATGGCTTCTCCTCCTGGTAAGTAGGCGTGGGTATTCCGTTGCCCGCCCGTCAGCAGATCTTCTCTATCCCTTCAGTTCTCCGAGAGAATCTGGGGGAATGTTTAGATTTTCAGTTTGCTTCATTTCTATCTTCCGAGGATGGAAGCAACCCATGGCTTCCTGGTGTTTTACTGTTTTTTTGTGATGGCTTTTTCTCAGAATTCTACATGGTTTCGTAAGAGTGTCTCCTTGCTATGCCATTTGGTTTTTCAAAGATATTTTTGCTTTTGTCTGATGAAAGTTATACCGATACAGACACGGAGTAGGAAAATATGAACTAGTGGAACATTTCAAAGGGCCAGAATTCTACGCAGTCTCTAGAGCAGTGATAGTCTGGTTCGTGACTTTGACTTTCCTCCTAGAATTTTTTTGTTTGCTTCCTTTTCTTTATTATTATTATTATTTTGTGATAAGGCTTTCAATACACAGCAAAGGATGGCCTCGAACTCACGACTCTCCTGCCTCAGCCTCCCTCCAAAATTTCTTGAATTCCCCGGCAACCTATTCTGCATCTGACCTTCCTGGCTGGTGGTTACCCGTCTTTATATTCCACTGAGCATATTTTTATCTCGTCCTCAGCGGTTGCTTCCTGTGTTTCCCTGTCTTCTTGTGACCTTGTAAACAATCTGATACTCAGGGCTCAGCTGTGACTTTGATAGTTTCCTAGAGTGTAGGCTCAGCTCAAGAGAGGAGCTGTGGAAAATCTGTGAACTGGATTCCTGCCCGCGTGGTTTGCTGTCCCAGGGGTTGTATGTATGGCTCAGCTGAGCTTTCTAGCACATGAGCTCTGTTACCCTGTGATCTTGGCTCTCACAGTGACAGGTGACTCTCAGGAAGAGCCTCCCGAAGCTGACATCTAGGAATCTTCCCAATCAGCCTTTGCTCTTTGAAAAAGCATCCAGTAGACATCCATCGTGGGCCATGGAGGGAAGCATGGAAAGACAAAGATGATCTCTAGCCTCAAATCACTGCTTTGTCACACCTCTCTGATCTCCTAATTATGTGTGGCTAAAACTCAGGGGGAGGATGAAGAGTTAGTGATTGATTAGGATTCCTGTGGTCACCGTCTGTATCTATGAAAAGGATAATTCGGTGGTTTAGGAGGCTGGCTGGTCAGTAGCGTGACCTCTGAGGTCAAGGGGATCTGAGTCCAAATTTGTGGTTGTCATTCACTGGGTGACCTTGGGCAAGCTGCCTTTCTGTGTTTTTCGTTTCCTCACTCTTAAATTGACACTGACAGGCTCTACCTCAGTATAGTCGGGAGTCTCTAAGTGAGCTGATGTACACGAAGCTCTTTAACCCAGTGCTAGGAACATCATGTTGAACAGACAGGGCCGGTGGAGGGAGACAGAAGCGGGTGGAGGGAGAGAAGTGGAGACCATGAATGTGGCAACTTCTGCTTTGGGGGAGGAATGATCCCCTCTCTGCACGATGTGCACGGTTGTATTTCCAGGGGAAGAGTCTTTGGGGCTTCATATGTGGTTTATAAGAGTTGAAAGCCAAGACTTCGGCTAATAAATGAGGAAGGAATGGTGACATTATATAATCACAGGCTGGGCATGGTGGCACATATCTATAACCCTAGCTCTGGGCTGACAGAGCCTGGAAGACTTGGAGGCCTGTTTTGGCTACATAATGAGTTCAAGGCTAGCTTGAGCTACAAAGTCAGACTCCATCTAAAGAGGAAAAAAATCACCAATGTTATGTCCATGGTAAATTCCTGGACCATGATGAGTAATAAATAGTGTTCTGGTTACTATATATGTAATTATTATTATATTATATACATGCATTCACACACATACAATTGATAAAACATAAATGAATGTTTATTTATTTTTCATCTTTTCTGAAAGTTTAACATCTGAAAAATAACAGCAACAAAAAAGAGCTGGGTGCTGTGGTGCACGCCTTTAATCCCAGAGGCAATCTGATCTCTGTGAGTTTGAGGACAGACTGGTCTACACAGCAGGTTCCAGGACAGTCAGGGCTACATGATCCTGTCTCAAAAAGTAAGACAAAACAAAATAAAACAAAATCCTGAAAACAAACAAACAAAAAAACAAAAAAGAATACAAAAAAGTTTGGGGAGATGGCTCAGAGGCTGAGTGTACTTGCTGCTGAGTGTGAGGACCCGAGTGTGATCCCCAGGGTATACAAGGTGACAGGAGAGCACTGACTCCTCAGTGGTGCTCTGACATCCACACCTCGTCCATGGCGTGTGTTCCACCTCTCTCTCTCTCTCTCTCTCTCTCTCTCTCTCTCTCTCTCTCTCTCTCTCTCTCCTCTCTCTGGCACACACACTGTTTTAGCTAGGGTTTTTATTACTATGAAGAAACACCATGACCATGGCAACTCTTATAAAGAAAACATTTAATTGAGGGGGCTTGATCACAGTTTCAGAGGGTCAGTCCATTATCATCATGACGGGGAGCGTGGCAGCGTGCAGGCAGATGTGGTGCTAGAGCTGAGAGTCCTACATCTTGCAGGCAATAGGAAGTCGACTGACACACTGGACTGTATCCTGAGCATAGGAAACCTCAAAGTCCGCCCCCACAATGACACACTTCCTCCAACAAGGCCACTCCAACAAAGCCCACCTCCTAATAGTGCCACTCCCTATGAGATTATGGGGACCAATTATCTTCAAACTATCATACATACCAAATGAAACATAATTTTAAAAGGATAAAAAATTGGGAGTGAAACCTTACTTTGAGATGAATGCTAGCAAAGAGTTGTCACTGACTCCCCTTGGGCTTCCTCCCCGCCTCTGCCTTTCAGAGAATCGGAGAATAGGGAAGCCTCTGCTTTAAAGATGCCACCATAGTCTTTCTGGCCACACTTCCTGTAGGAATCTCCTTTATGGATATCTGGTCTACCATGGGTTGAGTAATGTTTTCTATACTTGAATTATACTTGGTTTACTTGATAGTTGGAAGAATACCCCACTAACGTTTAATAGATTCCTGAATACTGACACTGCTAACATGCCACTAATTTTACACCTGAGAATTGTCTAGAACAGACCAAAGAGAATGGGTGTCAAGAAAGAGCCTGTGTTCAAGTTGTGGGAATTTCACATATGTACCAAACATGGAGTTTGTGTGAAAGCCTCTCTCTCTCTCTCTCTCTCTCTCTCTCTCTCTCTCTCTCTCTCTCCTAAGATCATCTGATTAACTGTTGCACCTACTCATAGTGAGGCTATAAAGTGGTTGTCACATTAGGGAACCACAGAAAGCAGGAAGTCAAGACCTATCTACTTGGCCGCCTCTGAGGAAATAACCCAAAATCACGAAGAGTGTACAGTGTTTGTATTACCTCCCTTAATCCCACTGGTGGGCTGGGCATAATTCCTTGCCACTCAAAGTACACAGAGATGCTCATTTTGTGGAAAGGAGAAATGAGGTGGGTTACCAGCTCTTGATGACGGGAGAAATGACTGTCACAAATGAAGGGATACAGACAGAGGAGAAATCTAAAGATAATTGTCTCTAATGGCAGCTGCAGCAAGAGGCATGTGACCAGGCGTAGTAGTACATGGCACTAGGCAGGTTAAAGCAGGAGAGTTCACAAATTCAAGGCCAGCCTGGCTACATAGTGAGTTCCAGGATAGCTTGGGATATATAACAAGACTCCATCTCAAAAAACAAAAAAAAATTAATTTTAAAATTAATTTATTAATTAAAAAAGGCCAAAAAAATACCCCATATTTCTTCTCACCTGCCAATTCAAATTGTTTGATGGGGATTGCCTAAAAGGTGGCGAGAGAAGGCTTCACACCTGGGCATTTCAGATTCTGGCAAAGGAATGCAGGAATTGAATGCTGTTTTGAAAGAGTGGTGTGCTATACATATAATGTTTTCCAAGTCTGAAGTTTCAATACAAATGTATTTTGGAAACTTGAAAAGCACTAAAGCCTTTAAAAAAACATCTGTCAAGGTATTTCTGTCAGGGTTCCCTAGGGGACAGAACCGATAGAATGAATCTATATATAGTGTGTGTTTGTTTGTTTTTTGAGACAGGGTTTCTCTGTGTAGCTTTGCGCCTTTCCTGGATCTCGCTCTGTAGACCAGACTGGCCTCGAACTCACAGAGATCCGCCTGGCTCTGCCTCCCGACTGCTGGGATTAAAGGCGTGCGCCACCACCGCCACCACCCAGCTAGTTTATTAAGCCAGTTTATATTGAAATCGTAACAAGAACTGCCCGATACCCGAGAGGCTGACAACCCTTGATTGCTGAGTCCTTGAGGTGGGCATTTTAGCAGTCCCAATCTGGCACTGAAAACCTGGAGGGTTCCTGGAGAGTTCCTGGTCTGTGGTCCATGACAGAAGCTTAGAAATGCTGGTTCTGATTTCAGAGAAGTTATGTGGGCAAGATGGGATATCAAGGGAATAAAGGCGAATGATCTTCCCTCTCTTTGCCCTTTTGAAGTCTGAGCTGCTCTCAGAAAGTGCCCCCCCCCCCATTTGAGGTGGGTCTTCTCACATCAGTTGAAGCAATCAGGGCTGTTCCTGAGGTACTTCTAACCTGTGGCAAGCTGACACTGAAACCAAGCAGTGAACACTTATTAATTGCTGCTGAATCACAGGATCCTCACAGCAGGGCCGTGATGCAAAGGCTGTTTCTGTCATCTCCATGTTCTAAAAAAGGAGGGGAGCCACTTCCTGCAGGTGTAGGCTCACTTTCGGCATTTGGTTGGTTCTGGCTATTATACTTCAGATCTCACTCTGTTCCTCTCAGTCCTCTTTCCTTTTTCTTTTTCTTTCTTTCTTTTTTTTTTTTTTATCCTGGGCACCTGTCACCAGCTGCCCTTCTATGACAGAAGTGGCCCCCCACCCCCATTGCAGTGGGTATTTGTAGCCATCTGAAAAAGTCTGCTTCTCAGAAAGGAACCTAGAGCTGGCAGGAGCCAGGGCACCAACAGGAAGCGGATCCTGAGAGTGTTCATTGAAGTTGCCCTCAGATGACGAAGTGGTTCCAAGGTTGGAACAAAGGCTTGGATGCCATTTGTCTTAGAGTTACTATTAGTTAGTTAGTAACCCGTTAGTTAGGGTTACTATTGCTGCGATGAAACACCATGACCAAAAGCAAGTTGGGGAGGAAAGGGTGTATTTCACTCACAGTTCCATAGAACAGTTCATCATCAGAAGCAGTGAACGCAGGAACTCAAGCAGGGCAGGAACTGGAGGCAGGAGCTGATGCAGAGCCATGGAGAGGGTGCTGTTTACTGGCTTGCTTCCCAAGGCTTGCTCAGCCTGCTTTCTTGTAGAACCCAAGACCACCAGCCCAGGGATGGCTCCACCCACAATGGTCTGGGCCCTCCCACATCAATCTCTAATTAAGAAAATGCCTTACTGGCTTGCCTACAGCCGATTTTTTTTTTTTTTTTTTCCGAGACAGAGTTTCTCTGTGTAGCTTTGCGCCTTTCCTGGATCTCGCTTTGGAGACCAGGCTGGCCTCGAACTCACAGAGATCCATCTGGCTCTGCCTCCCGAGTGCTGGGATTAAAGGCGTGCGCCACCACCGCCTGGCTCTACAGCCGATCTTATGGAGGCATTTTCTCGATTGAGGTTCCCTCCTCTCTGGTGACTTTAGCTTGTGTCGAGTTGACATAAAATCAGCCAGTGTGCCATTGTAAAAACACTCACTGTTAAAGACTGTCCCGGGCAGTGCACTGCCCACGTAGGCTGCACCCTGGTAGAGTCAAGGCTAGGGACCCTGGTCCGAAGATGCACGCGGGTTGCCTGATATCCGAAGCAGGGACATTTTGACTGCCTAAAGTACTGTTCAGGAAGGTCTCTGCGGCACAGCGGGCTTGGGGCTGCACACCAGAGTCTGTGAAACACTTGAGTCATGGAACTTGCCCCACAGCCTTCTGGTTATGATTTGGCTTCCTGGGCACCTTGGCTTGTGTTGAGACAAAGCCCTGTTGATCAGAAGCCAGTGGGTTGATAGCTTTGGAAGCTGAGGTTCTCAGAATGAGCTCAACTAACATGACTTGCTCTTCCAGGCCTGTGTATGGTGCTTCTGGGCCTCCAGGGCTGATGACTCTCCTTGGGATTCCCCTGGGGGAGGAAGTTTCAGAAGCCCTTGAGGAACAACCAATCTCTCTCTTCCAGGTTTTGTGCAGACTCAAGCTGAAGGTCTTCAAGCTCTTGCTGGGCGTTGCTGGCAGCCACCCCTGCCTCTTAACGCTTTCTCTGCAATCCGCTGAAGCCCTAGCTTCTCTTCTGATGGTGAACAGGAAGCAGTCTGGCTTTCCTGCTGGCCATAACATATTTATTTTATACAAAATATAACAATATTTTTGTTGTGTTGTTGTTTTCTCTGTGTCACAACAGCTCTGGCTGTCCTGGAACTTGCTTTGTAGACCAGGCTGGCCTTGAACTCATAGAGATCAGCTGCCTTTGCCTCCTAAGTGCTGGGATTAAAGGTGTGCACCACCACTGCCTGGCTGAACTGCATTTTTAATCCAAAAGTTGTATAAACTGAGCCCAGGCCACAACTCAGAGCCTTCCACCGCTCTGAAAGAGGCAAATGGGCAGGGAGAGAAGGCCGGTTAGGCAGCGGGTCAGAGGCGCTGGCCGTGTAAGGGGCTAGGGTCAGGTCTGAGGATACTCACAGGATCATGGAGGCCATGGGTCATTTTGGCAGTAGAGATGCCTGTCTGATAACCCAAAGCACATGCTTCTGCAATGTGAACTCTCTGTCTCTCTGTGGCTCCCAAACTTCAGAAATGCCTATGACGTTTGTGGCTGCCAGTGAACTGTAGACTTTGTGGGACTCTGAAAAGGGACAGAGGGATGGAGGGGGAAAGCAGAGGGCTGTACTCAAGGGGGCTGTGGAGGGTCAGTGGTCCAGCTCTGGTGACCTAGGAATCCTCCTGTCTTTACCTCCCTAGTCCTGGGAATACAGACCCTGCTTTGCCATACTCATTTTTTCCCCAAGGGTCCTAGGGATCTGAACTCAGATCTTTCTGTTTGCACATGGACTTTACGGGCTGAGCCATCTCTCCAGTCTCTAGGCTGAACCTTTAAGGGTCTCTATGTTATTACTGAAGGCTTGGAGAAGGCACCAAGTATGCAGCTCTGGGTAATTCTGAGGTCCCACCACAGGCTTTTCTTTCCCGATGGGCCATGGCCTGCTGTTTGCATCCACAGGTTTCAGTGAGAGTCCCTCTGTCTAGGGTCCAGGAACCCAGCCTGTCCTCCAACAGTCTTCTCTGGGCCCGATGAAAGGGTGAGGAGTTACCGGATTCTCAGTTCTCAGGATTGCAGTTCTAACTGGTTCTGAGCAATCGTGCTCCTCTGTGTCAAGGCATAGGCTGTTTTGAAGGCTCTCGGTACAAGTTGTCAAACTGCCTTCTGGAAACCACACATAGCTTAATGCTGGCAGGCACCCACTTGATAAATCTCTGCCAACTTGGTATGAAAAAGAAATTTTGTTTCATTTCCACTTTGATTACGTGTGAGATGTGTTTAAAAATATACATATTACTTATTTTGAATGGGGTTAGTAATCATGAAAATGATTTGAAATGTCATCCAATTTCTGTTTGGTTGTGAGAAAACAATTCAGTTCAGAGGAAGAAGGGAATGTTTTGTTATCTGTGTGGCTTTTGTTATGAGAGTTAAAAGACCAAAGGGGGAGGAAAAGAAAAACAAGAGACTTGAGCTGGCAAGAGGGAGGAAGAAAAATACAAGCAAGGACGGGAGAGCACAGTGTGGAGTTGCTTGGCTTCTTGTCTGGGACCCTGCAAGCATCCCGGTGAACCCGGTGAACTGGGACCCTGCATACATCCCGGTGAACCCGGTGAACTGGGACCCTGCATGCATCCTGGTGAACCCGGTCTTCACACATTCCGCCACAGCACCCCCAAGCCAGTGGCTCTCAAACCGTGTGATCTCTTGACCCCTTAAACTGTGGGAAATTGTCAAGGATACCTAACACCCTTCCTTATGCAGGTTATATCTATCCTTATTTCTATCTTAAAAACAAAATCAGAAAACTTTAGATATTTATATAAATAATAGTTTTAATTAAAAAAAGAATTATTTGTTTTATGTGTAGGAGTGTTTTGCCTGCATGTATGCATGTGCATTACCTGTGTGCCTGATGCCCAAGGAAGTCGTAAGAATGATCTAGATCCTTCAGAACTGGAGTTGTAGGTATTTGGAAGCTGTCATGTGGGTGCTGGGAACTGACCTGGGTTCCTTTGCAAGAACAGCACGTGCTCTTAATCACTCGGCCATTTCTCCAGCCCCCAAATAATAGTTTTTAGTAAAAAAAAAAATTATAGTTTCCAAAGCAAAACAAAAATTAGCATTCATTGAACTTGTTGTGATGGCACACGTGGCCTTTGGAAAATCCCACTCATGAGAAGAGGAGAGTGGGACAGCCTAATGCTACCTTAGTACTATCATGAGCATGGTTTTAACCTGGTAGATCTCCTGAAAGTGTCTCAGGAACCCCTCATGGGTACCTGGGTCACACCTTGAGAAACAATGATGGAGGCAGAGGGACTGGGTGAAGATTCTTCTCCATCCTCCAAAAACGGTACTCTAGTATGTAAGAAGGCCATAAGTGTCCTCGACACAATGATTTCCCCTTCAAGGAATACATTTTAAAACAATAATCCCAGAGGGAAGCAAAATGACTTATAATTGAATAATGGTCACTAAATATATATTTATCCTTAAGTGAAATTTGCGTACTTAAAGACTAAACCCAAAGGCAGGTCGGAAAGTGGGCTCTATTTGACATGTGAGGTCAGAAATTATGGGAGATTGTTTTCTTGTCTTTGGGGCTTATTGTCAGTGCTTTTTTTTTTTTTAATTTACTTTTTTTTTAATTTCCTCCTCCTTCTCCTTGGTGTTTTGAAACAGTCAGATGTAACCCCAGGCTGGCCTTAAAACTACTGATCCAGCCAGGCAGTGGCGACTCATGCCTTTAATCCCAGCATGGTCACTCTGTGAGTTCGAGGCCAGCATGGTCTACAGAGCAAGATCCAGGACAGGCACCAAAACTACACAGAGAAATCTTGTCTCGAAAAACCAAAACAACAACAACAACAACAACAAACCAAAAACAAAAAACAAACAAAACAAAACAAAACAAAACAAAACAAAAACTACTGATCCTCCTGCCTCTACTTCCCAAGTGCTTGAATTATAGACATGTACCATCGCATCTGGATAATCAATTTTTAAAAATTTTTTGTAGTAATTAAAAGCATTATGAAAGGCTCTCTAGTCTGTCTTGCTTCTCTTGGGCAGTGTGGTTATGGAGCAGAGGAAAGTTACCTAGCGGCCTGGGAGTGGGAGTCAGGAATGGGCAGGTTAATGTCCAGATCACTTTGTGGTTCCCTGTATTCCCTGGTGATAGGTCTAAAATTTGATGAGCCACAGATCAGGCTAGCAGGGAGATGACAGAAGATGCTGGTGGGGAGCAGAAGCTGGTGAGGGCACTGGTGGGTGTTGGCACAGAGGAAGCCAGGGCTGTAGATGTCATGCTTCCTGTGCCTGTTGGGTGGAATGCAGAGAATTCTTGCCTAGGCCAGCTCAGGGCTGGGTTGACGCTTCTGCAAGCTTTGCCTGTAGCCTGTTCATGCTTCTTTAGAAAGGGCTTGGAGATGACAAGTTAAAGCTGAACACAGCAGCACTTTGAACATGAGACTCAGCTTTATTGGGCAAGGGGCAGGGCATATGAAATAGGTTCTATTCCCCTTCCAGCTAAAAATGCAACCAAATCCCTTGTTACACTTGCAACTTGGATACAGTCTTCTAGATTGCCGGTGTGCTCTTCAGTTACATTCCTGGGAGCTCCAGGTTGGCTGGCTTCCGTTCAAGAGCCTGACAGGGCTCTGCGGTTTGCTGCTTCAGCATTTCTAACAGTGTTCTGCTGTTGTCTGGCTCCTGCCAAGGTCATCTGCTGTCACTGATATTAGTAATTATACCCTGTGCACCCCATTTCCTATTCACATTCCTAGAACAACAGGGACCTACCTCAATAAAACAGACCCACAACACAAAATAGCCATGGTTCAGGCCAAGAGGAAGCGGCTAGAAAACCGAGGTCTTGGCCAGGTAGGTGTTTTGCTTGGCAGCAGGCGAAGAAGCGGCAGCTAACAGGTCTCTGGGAATGGGTATGAAGGGATGGAGGGCGGACTTTGAGCCACACTCAGTTCAAACAGGAAAACCCGGGACAGGGTTGGTGGGGACCCAGGTTCGGCACAAACCTGTGAACATACTTGTCTACTTTGGGGGTTTGCCAACAGGATATTACTAAGATGTTTCTCTTGCTTTGGGGGAGTGTCCCAAAGAGCAGCAGTGGGGTCCCAAGGAATCGCACTGTGTCTGCCGTGCTGGCTCTGTGCCAGAGTCCCGGGGTCTGAAGGGTTGGGTAGACCAGTCTTTCTGGCTGCTGCTTTAATCCCCACTTGGCTTGGTCTAGGTGGGGACTGCGAGGGAACTTGCCTACCCTACGCGACACCCCCTTCTTCCACAGGCTTGGTTCAGCCTCCACCACCATCAGCTCTCGGCAGCCTTGTCTCATTAGTCCCCACACCCACTCACTCATCCCTCCAGGCATCCTAGCTAGCACGCAGGCCCACCTTCCCCACCCTGAGCCAGACGTTATGTATATTTACAGTGCACGACATGTTTTGATACATGTGTGACACCGTGAAATGATCAAATCAAGCTAATTAACATTGCCATCAACTCACATGCTTAATTTTTTTCCTGTTGAAAACATTCGAGATCTTCTCTTAGCCGTTGTCAGATCCATAAAATTATGGGTAACAACTGTCACCATTCAGTTCAATAGACCACTAGAACTTTCTGCATTTTGAACAACGTGGCCCGTTTCTCTCTCCTTCCTCTTCCCCCATTTCTTTCTTTTCGCTGCATTGGTTTTTTCAAAGAATTGGAGTCCTTCATCTCTGGGTCTGTTCTTGACTTTTTTTTTCTCCCCCCATTCAAGACAAGGGCTTGCTATGTAGCCCAGACTGACCCAAAAATCTTCATCCCTTCCTGTCTCAGCCTACTATGTCCCGAGGTTATAGGCATGTGCCACCTGCCTGTCTGGGGAGTCCATTCTTTTTTAAATTAATTTTTGTGTGTATTTATATGGGTATTTTTTTGCTTGCTTATATTTCTATGCACCACTTTTTTTTTAAAGATTCATTTACTATGTACACAGTGTTCTGCCCAGAAAAGCACACCAGATCTCACTGTAGATGGTTGTGAGCCACCACGTGGGTGCTGGGAATTGAACTCAGGACCTCTGGAAGAGCAGCCAGTGCTCTTAACCTCTGAGCTGTCTCTCCAGCCCCCCACTCCTATTCTTTTTTTCCCCCTTTGGTTTTATTTCAAGACAGGGTTTCTCTGTGTAACAGCTCTGGGAGTCCTGGAACTCGTGCTGTAGACGAGGCTGGCCTCAAACTCACAGAGCTCTGCCTGCCTCTGTCCTCTGAGTGCTGGGATTAAAGGCGTGCACCACCACTGCCTGGCTCAAGGCTATTTTTTTTGGGAGGGGGGAAGTCTATTCTTTTTTTTTTTGTTTGTTTGGTTTTTTTTGTTTTTTCGAGACAGGGTTTCTCTGTGTAGCTTTGCGCCTTTCCTGGAGCTCACTTGGTAGCCCAGGCTGGCCCCGAACTCACAGAGATCCGCCTGCCTCTGCCTCCCAAGTGCTGGGATTAAAGGCGTGTGCCACCAACGCCCAGCAAGTCTATTCTTAATGCACAGGAAATAGCCAAGATCCCTTCTGGCCCTTGCCTCGAAATCCTTTCCCTAGGAGCATCTGCCTAAATCTCCTTCCTTGTTTTTTCCTCAGACCACAACAGCATACTCACCCTCTCTTTGTCCTGTGAACTTGGCACCCAACCACCCAGCCTCTGCCCATACCAGCACACTGCATGTCCTGTCTACCTGTTACCTTAAAGGGACATCAACAAGGCCTGAGCCCCTGAGCCAGATGCAACCTGTCCTGGAAGGAAGGGAGGGAGGGAGGAAGCCAAGCCGCTTGCTCCTGTCACAGGGAGCTGTGGGCACTCGGGTTCTTCACCATGCCTTGATGCCTGGGGCGGATTCTTGGTTCTCTGTCACATCTGCAGGGCCCAGTGCAGGGCGTGTCCTGTCCCATGCATGCATGCATCAAGAAGGATTTTTGGTCATCATGAGGGCAGGTGTGGGACCATCTCTGGGATATTTGGGACAGTGGCCTGTGCCCAGAGAACTCGGATGAAAAGGTTTACTCTCTGTCTGTGACAGACACATTCGGGTCCTCTTACTGCCAGCTTCGGCCGGGACAGCAGTTGAGTCTCTGCTCTGCACACACATCTTCTTGCTTTCACTCTGACGTCTCCTGCCGTGACGAGTCACAGTCATCTCTGCTGAGGGTGTCCCCTGCACTAACCCTTGATGCTTACTGGAATCAAAGTCCCTCCAGGTCCCCTCTGCAGGCTCCCTCCCTTTCTGGGGTTTTCTTGGTGCCCGCAGGCAGGTGCATATGTCAACTCACAGGTTCCACGTGAAGGACAGAGCTGCTTTGCAGTTCCTGGGTCCTTATGCGCACGGAAGGCCCTAAAAACTGCATCAGGTCATATACAGGCAAATGTGGATTTGCCCCCCTCATACCACAGCCTTGCCTGTCCCATGTGCAGCCGTAAGTGATCGCTGTCATCTGTTCTAGCCCCTCCCTAGGACCCAGATAGGCACGGACGCTGCTGTGACCAGTGATAACGGAAGGTGTCTTCACTGAGAGACCCCTGTGTCACTGTTCTCAGGCCAATGAGAACAGGCGTGGCCCTGGGAAATGGCCATACCTGGCTTATCCTTCTAGGAGACTTAGCAATCCAGGTCCTAGACCAACACCGCCATGATTCCCTCTGCTGTGGCTCCACTCTACTCTGAGATGTCCAGACACAAACACAGGTGCCCATGTTCACCCCAGAGAATCCCTGAGCCCAGGCATCTCAACCTGTGGATGGGCTGTGGGAGAGGATGACCCCCCCAACCCACTCCAGAGGACAGTCATCCAGCAAGCTCTCGGAGGAGTCTGAAAAGTGATCCACTCATAGAGTCCCCGGCCAAGAAAGGCCCCAACACAGTCTGACTTAGGTTGTACAGGGGCTTCGTTCTGGCTCTAGACCAAGCACTGACCATGCCAGACTCCAGCAGGAGCCTTAATGTTCACATCTTTATAATGGGCACAGCTGTACTGCAGGCAGAATTTCTGGCTCCCTTCCTCCCCTTCCTCCCCTCCCCTCCCCCCCCCCCCTCCTCTCCCCTTCTCTCCTTCTCTCCCCCTCTCTTTCCCCCTCCCTCTTTCCTTCCCAAGAATTTGCTCCCCACTACTTTCCTCTTGCCCCCCTTTCAGTGTGTAACCCCCTCCTTGTAAAGCCTTAAGGGAACGGAGCCAGGACCAGGGCCCTGCCTGGTGCTCTGCCCTTCCTTCCTACTCTGCTCTGCGACCTTCCTTTACCCTTCACTTCCCTTGGGCCCTTTTCTGGTTCAACTGCCCACACACTTCCCCCTGCCGTCTCCCTCTCTGGGAATCTGCCGTCTTCCACCAGTGGACATTGTATCCTGCTGGGCACTGGGGCTGGCACATGGTGGTATGTAGACACCCAGGAACTCTAGCCCCCTCCCCATAGTGAGTCTTCTGACATCTGGGGGTCTGGCCTGGTCACTAGGCAGGTGATCTTTTTTGAGTCTTATCCATAGACCGAAAAGAAAAAGTGGCACAACTTCTTTTGGGGGCTATTATTAGGTTCCCAGAAAAGTCACTAGGGTCCTCTCTTCTTCAGTCCCCTTCTATCTGGAAGGGGAAGTAGCCCCTGCTTCTGTGTATCCCCCTGCTCCCTAAAACCTGCCTCCTGGGGCTTCCCTTTTTAGGTCATGGGCTTCACAGGTAATGCTCTGCTGCAGGGCATTGGGGTGGAGACTGGGGTTTTGCCACCCCTAAGATGCCAGACTCTCTCAGCCTTAGGATATTGACTATTGGGATTCAGGAAACATAAGCCAGTCTCCCCCAGGCTGGAGACCAAAGGGCATCTTTTTTGGTCAGCTCCCAATGCTTTAAACTCATTTCCATATTTATTAAGCAAGGAAGATGAGGGCCATTGGAGTGTGTCTCCACTGGGTAAAGACACAAGTCCCTACCAAAGAAGTCCTTGACATTTTGTATGAAGATGAAGGCAAGCCATGAAGTGATTGATTGCAGGAGGCTCCTGACTTGGGCTGGGGCCAGGGAGGCCTTCTGGGGAGTGATATTCAACCTGAGACCTACATGACAGGGAGGGACAGAGGCATGACTCAGAATGGGCGGGAGACTGCAACCATATCTGTCCCTGAGATTTCCCTGGTCACAGTCCAGTTCCTCCTAGTGAGGCATCCACCCACAGGGGAAAGCCGTGAGATGTAAGGGTCCTGGTGCTCTCAGAGAGAGGAGGCGGAGACACATGTGTGGGAAACAATGGGCACATAGCTTGCCATGGTAGAGGGCCTGGAAACACCTGGGCACACTGGCAAGTCCAGGGCGGGGTCTGGGGCCTGAGGAGTGGACAGGGCCTTCTGATGCCAGATCTGTGCTGGCGAAAGGATTCTTGCTTTTGGGGGTCTTCTGGGTACTCAGATGACAGCTGTGGCTGGCCATAGCATCCAGCCATCTCCAGAGGTGGTTTCTGCTTCCTTGGAGTGGTTGTAGGCTCTAAGGAAGTTGCAGGAGAGAGTTCCAACCATTGGGCCTTAGCTACTCCACAGTATCCTCATTCCTTTTCCCAGAAGTCCCCTACACAACCAAGGCCTGCAGCCCCCAGTACTCCCTAGCACGTAAGTAGAGGAAGACAGCCAGAGGACCACATTTCTGCTCTTCTGTCTGCCAGCAGGGCCACGCAACTCAAGTACATCACCCTACACAGGTGAACCCTGGGAGTCCTGGCTGACCTTCAGAACTTGCCCACAGGCACAGGGTGCGGTCACTTTGTGTGTGGAGGCAGTGTGCGGATCACCGCTTGACCAGCCTGCTGTGGTGTCAGAGTCCGTATTTGCTTCCTTTTAGCCCCTGTACACATCTGCATCTCAGACTCGAAAGCCACCTGTCTAAGGGCTAAGAGGCAGGGCCCTGAAGACAGAGGCACCCGTTCTGGTCCTTCCTCAGCACTCACAACATCCGCAGCCGAAGAACTTTGATCCCACTGGCTGGCGGCCTCGAGTTTGCTGATGTTCTGAAGTGAGTGTAGTCTATCAGGAAATACCAGCCGTGCGTGCGTGCATGCGTGCATGCGTGCATGTGTGTGTGTGTTGTCACATGTGAGTGTGCCTGTGACTATGTACATGCTTGTGTCTGTATGTGAGTTCATGGTGTACATAGATGTGTGCGTGCATATGGAGACCAGCAGTTGACACCGGCTGTCTTCCTCAATGGCCTTCACCTTATTTTTTGCGACAGGGTCCCTTGCTGAACCTGGACCTCATCAATTCAGCTGAGCTGGCTGGCCAGGAAGCACCAGGGACCTGTCTGTCTCCACTTCCCCGGTGCTAGGATTACGGATGCAGGCTGCCATGCATGGCTTTTTACCTGGGTGCTGGGATCTGAACTCAGATCCTCATGTTAGCATGACAAGCTTTTTACTGGCTGAGTCATATCCCTAGCCCCAAACTCTATGTCTTGATGCCAAGGGGGGTGCAAAGAGGGGAGGGGTATGCAGAGTGTAAGAGCCTCTCCCCACGGCCAACAAGACCTCCCACGAGTACTTAGCCCCTTTCTTCTCTTTCTTTCCATCTGGCTGCTGGCCCTTGTCTAGGCACAGGCAAAGGAGTCAGCCCCTGGGAGGCTGCCTCTGCCCCAGGTCATTGACACCCATCTTTCACAATATGACATCACAGGATTTAAGTGGGGACTACCAGCTCAGAGGACTGGATCTTTCCAGAATCTGCAAAGACGCTTTGGTTCTGGACCTTCTGGATATAGCTATGAGTGTCACTGGGGGTGGGAAAGCAAAAGCCCCTCCTCATCTATTTCTGCCCCACCCAAGGGTGGGGTATCATTTGAGTAAATGAACATTCTTTATTGCCCAGCCTGGGACCTCCTCCTGGTGCCCACCATGCCTGGAGTGAGGTGGCCTGGGGGTGCCATGTTCTTTTTGCATATGTTTATCTCACCTGGCTTGTGCTCAGGTGTGCTCTTCCTTATTCCCTTTGGAACACACCCATGTCTGTACCCGTGGTCTCCCTTCTCTGTGGGGTAAATAGACATGTTTGGCCTTCTTTGTTTTGGGGTCTGTGTCCGTTGCTTTCCTCATCGCTGTGACAAAGGGCTTGACTAAAGCAGCTTAGGGGAATAGGGTTTGCTCAGCTCACAGCTCGAGGGTGCGGTCTACGGTGGCAGGGGATGGTGGCTGAAGCTGGGGTGGCCAGTCATACTGCATCCGGTCAGGAAGTAGAGAAGTGAACACTGACGTTCATCTCGCTTTCTGATTTTGCCCAGAACTTCAGCCTATGGAAAAGTACTGTTCACAGTTTGGGTACATCTTCCCACTTCCATTAACAGAGGCTGGAAACTCCCTCATAGACATGACCATGGACATTACAGATATTCTTCCACTCAGAGCCCACCCCTCACTCCTGGCCTGGGGACAAAGCGAAGCCCTGGGTTCCCTGAAGCTCAGGTAGCTCCAAGGGCTGTAGGGATAATAGAGAGGTGGAGGGGGCGCGGGATTGGGGGGGAGTTGCTTGCTGTCACCTAGTTCGCCCTGTTTTCTCCATCGCAAAGCCTTGGCATCTTAATGGAGCCCACTGGCGGGAAAGCAGGAAATATTGTGTTTCTTTTCTCAAAGGAAACTTAGAAGTGGTGTGTGTGTGTGTGTGTGTGTGTGTGTGTGTGTGTGTGTGTGTGTGTTGAATGCATGTGTACATGTGGAGGCCAGAGGTCATTAATTTGGCTAGCTGGGATATTCAGTGAGCTCCAGCAATGCTCCTGTCTCATCCCTCAGTGCTAGGATTACAGACACTGCCTGGTTTTTGTGTAGATGCTAGGGGTTCAGACCCAGGTCCTCATGCTTATGTGGGAAGCACTTTACTGAGTGAACCGTCTTCCCAACCCAGAAACAGTGTTTAAAGAACTCTGGAGGAAGCCCTGGCTCTCCTGGAGTTTCCTACCCAGACCCCAGAGTGATTGGCTGGATTAGGCTCTTGTGAACAAATCACATGACTGGGAGCTTTGTTTTCTTTCGTCCCCAAGGAGCATCCTCCCAAAGCCCAAGGAGAATGGGAGGGAGTGCCAGGCAACGCCAAATAGCCCATGGGTACCAGGGTACAGCTGTGGCTGGATGGGAAGCCCGGGACTCCACGAACCTCTTAGGAGTTCTGGAGAGAGTCACCTGTTTTCTAGAACCGTTCAAATGGGCACCCAGAACCTTCATTCACTGAATACAGTGTCCTCAGCACCCTGCCCCTCCTTCAAGTGAATAGCTGTGAGGACATAATAACAGCTATCAGAGCAATATGAGACTAGGGTAAGAGCCCAGCGGTGTTATTTTGGTCATTTCAGAAGGGGCAGAAGACATTATATTGTCTCAATTGTTTTTTTGCAGATGGAGTCTCATGCGTCTCAGGCTGACCTCACACTTACTCTGTAGCTGAGGATGCTAACCTCCAACCTCCAACCTCTAACCTCTAACCTCTTGCTTCTACTCCCTGGGTGCTGGAATTACTAGTGTGCACTTCTGTGCTTGGTTTATCATGTATTCTAGGCAAGCACTCTCCCTTCGGGGCTTCATCCCCAGCCCCCACATAATCCTAACACATTATATTATATATACAGTTTGTGTGTACGTGTGTGTGTCTGAGTGTATATATGTGCACCATGGGTGTGCAGGGCCATCAGAGGTCAGAAGTGGTAATGGATTCTCCGGAATTGGAGTTAGTAAGTGGTTGTGAGCCACATGTGGCTGCTGGGAACTGAAGCTGGGTCTTCTGCAAGAGCCATAAGTGCTCTTAGCTGCTGAGCCAGCTCTCCAGCCCCACTACATGGTCTTTTAAAGAAAACTTGTTCCGTGGCAGCAAAAAGCGGTCCTGGCCTGGCCAGGTTCTTTTCTTTTCTTTTTTTTTGTGATGTTTTACACAGCCCCCAACTATTAGTACAAGAGTGAGTCTAACCAAATTTTAAAGGAAATACTTCTGTCATTCTACAGAGTCAAATTTCCCCATTTTCTTTGGTGGTTTTGGTGAAACCTGTGTTCATAGTTGACAGAATTCAAGAAACTCATATTACTGTTCCTCTTAGAGGAGAAAAGGCCTTTGCTGCCACATGCCACTGCTCTGAATGCCTGAAATAGAGCTTAGTTCAATGGCTCAAATATTTACCCAGTATCAAACAAAACACTGTCGTCCTAATTTATCATGGAACAAACTTTACTATTCGCAGTCATAAGGCCCAACTTAAACATAGGATCGTTTTATTTAAGGAAACTAGCTGCATTTTCAAATGTATTAATATGCTTCTTAGAAGACTAAGAAGGAAAGAAAAGAAAAAAAAGAAGACTAAGAAGGAACAAGGAAGGCTGGGCAAACAATATTTGGCTTAGGAAATCTGGCTCAGTTTAGGGTGAAAGAGTCAGTCCAGTTCTGTTTACATATAAGCAGGAGCATCAGCGGCAGCATCAGCACCAGCACCAGCAGCAGCGGCAGCAGCAGCACCAGCACCAGCACCAGCAGCAGCAGCAGCACCACCAGCAGCAGCAGCAGCAGCAGCAGGAGCATCAGCATCAGCACCAGCAGCACCAGCAGCAGCAGCAGCACCACCACCATCAGCAGCAGCAGTGGCAGCAGGAGCAGCAGTGGCAGCACCAGCACCACCAGCAGCAGCAGCAGCAGCACCAGCAGCAGCGGCAGCACCAGCAGCAGCACCAGCAGCAGCAGCAGCAGCACCAGCGCCAGCAGCAGCATTCTAAGTGATGCTCACTTCCCACCTAGTGCCCCACCTAGCATTTTTGCTGGCCTTGGAGGGCATGAGTAATGAACAAATGAAGTTCCAGCAACTCAGTTCTGAATGGCAACTTAACAAACACACCCGGGGAACATTCTGGACTCAAGCACCCTTGAAGACAGCGAAGTTTTGTGGGCTGACATCCACATAGTTGCTGCTCTCCTTGGTCTTTGGACCACTCCTGAATCCTGAACCCATACACACAGTGCTGCTGTCCAACATGAGGCTGTCCCATCCCCCTCCCAGGTGCAGTATGTCCATTGGCTCACCTTCAAGTTTGTTCTCACACCTACCAGCCTCCTCATCTGGAATCTCCCTATGGCCCTTGTGACTTGTAGTTCTCCTGTGTCTGACCCACATCTTTCCATCTTCCTGGGTGGAAGATGTTTAATGTTGCCAATCTCTTTAACGTTGCTCTTCCCTAGAGTTCATTATCTGCCCCCCCACCCCCCCTTCTTCTTCACTAGCAATGGAACTCGAGGTCTAGCACATGTTAGTCAAGCACTCTACCACTGAGCCACAGTCTCAGCACCCAGATTTTTGCTGCTTAAAAATTTAAGGCATTTATTTATTTACTGTGTATGTTCACAACAGAGTGGGCATGCGGAGGGAAGAGGCTAACTTGTGGGAGTTGGTTCTATCCATCCACCGTGTGGACTCTGGTGATCTAGCTCAGGTGGTCAGGCTTGGCAGCAAGCACCTTTACCCACTAAGCCATTTCGCCTGCCCAGAGTTTGCTTCATGGCCACTTTCCGCACACATTTCATGAGATTCCCCTCCAGTCCCTTCAGTGGTAACTTCCCAGCCCTTCTGCATCCCACCGTCTCACTGTATGGATGGGGCATCTTCTTCAGGGACTTTAAATCCCTGGTCCAAACTGGAGCTACTCCCCTCCCAGCCCAATCCTGGACCCCATGCCTCTTCACCTGATTTCCCACACAGCCCGTCTAGTCCGTGCATCAGAAACTTAGACTATCCCAGCATTGCTGGGCCTGCCGTGCCTCAGTTGGTTCCTTGGCCCTCGGTTCTCCTAATCACTCCTGGAATCCACACCTCCTTCTCTGAGTCGGGTGACATCCTAAGAAGACTCAATGTGAAGACTGATTCATTTGTCTTTGAGTCCCAGACGCTGGGCACAGAGTGGGGCCTCAGTACACGTGCTGATTGGTTATTTTCACTCTTTTTAGTGCTAGAAATTGAACCTGCGGTCTTGTGTGTGATAAGCACTCAAAATGCCACTGAGCTAACTACATCTCAGGCCTTTTATTTTATTTTTATCAGAACTGAAATCCAAAGCTGAAGGTTGGCTTTGGTAAAATGGCAGATTAGAGAGAAAATGTCCTCAGTGTCAATTTCAGTCAGCTGGCTCCTTTTCCTTCTACTAAACTGCATTCTTCTTCATGAAGCTATTCCGTGTGAGAAGTGGTAACTTTATCCTTTGTTGTTAGGTAGATTTCTATTGCATCATGCTATTGGCCTGCTTTATAGGAATATGGGGAAAGAAAAAAATTGTCCAGCATTACCGTAATTTGTTCTTCTTACCACTAGCGTTTCCCGTTGTGTATTTTCAATTAACCTATCAATACTTACAATCTATCAAATATTTGTTTATTTGCACAGTTGCAATCATAATAAAAAATTTGACTTAAATATATTTTCTTAAAATTATAGTATAATTTATACATTATTATATATGGCTAAAAGCCTAATAAAATTGTTATACACAAGGTCCATTCAAATTAATCCAAATGGGGTTCTTGCTCCTC
>CABHPR010140287.1:15068-27966 GCA_902168415.1 Peromyscus melanophrys | reverse complement strand
GTGTGTGTGTGTGTGTGTGTGTGTGTGTGTGTGTGTGTGTGTGTGTGATGTATATATGTGTGCATGTGCATATGAAAGTGCGCCTGTGTGTTATGTAGATATGTGTGTGCATGTGTATATGAAAGTGCACCTGCCCATGCATACACCTGTGGACCCGGAGGTCAACACCAGCTGTCTCCCTGTAGCTCTTTATCTTTTGAGACGGGATATCTCACTGAATCTGGAGACGTCGCTTTGGCTAGAGTGGCTAGCCAGTGAACTTTCAGGATCTGCCCTGTTCTAGAAGCATAAACGATTTACATGTTTGTGAAATCCAACTCATTGGTTTTCACCTTCTTTGTTTGTGCTCTAGGTGTCACACCTAAAGAACCATGGCTAAGGTCACAAACATTTGCACCTGTGCTTTATTTTCAAGTATTATAGTGTTAGTTTTTACAGTCCAGTCTTTGATCCATAGGCCGGAGGAGGCCTCTGGGTGTCCCCCTCTACCACTCTCCGCTTTATCCTCTGAGGCAGGGCCTCTTATTGAACCTGGAGACCACAAGCGATTCTTGGCTGGACTGGTGTCCGGCCAGCCCCAGCGATCCTCCTGTCTCCACCCACCACCCGTTGCTGGAGTTACAGACGCTCATGGCCATGCCTGCTATTCACGTAGGTGCTGGGCATCTGCACCCCGACCGTGCACCTGTACAGCAAACACTACTACCCACTGAGCATCTCCTCAGCCCCCTTTGAACCATTTGGAATTAATATTTATGTGTGATGTGAGTCGAGGACTCGCCACCATGTCTGCTTGTGTCATGGTGGCATGTCCTTGACTCACATGACACATAAATATTATGTATTAATATTTAGGTTATTATGTTGTATTATTAATATAATAGAACTATAATTATAATTAATAATATAATTATTAATAGAATGAAGGATCTAAATTCGTTCTTTTGCTTATGTCAACACATGGCTTCTCTGAGTTTTCTTAGCGCCCTTTGTAATGCGGTCTGAATAGATGTGGGGGTTCATAGCTGGACTCTCTTCTGTTTCATTCAGCACCATGTCTGTCTTACACAGCACCCCAAAGTCTTTAATTATCATAGCTTTGGAGTCCTTTTAAAATCAGAGAGTTTGAGTCCTCTAATATTGTTTTGACTGTTCTAAGATCACTTGCAGGATTTCTAGATCACTTTGTCCATTTCTGGGGGGAAAAGGAAAAAGAAGGAAAGTTGAAATTTTGATACAGATCCCATTGACGTCACAGGTCAGTTTGGTGGCATCACCTTATTAGCAGGAACAGATTTCTGGCCCGTAAACCTGGCTGTTGGTTTCACATTTCACAGGTTTTCTTTGATGCCGTTCAATGCTCTCTTGTAGTTTCCAGTGTCTTCTTTCTGCCAACACGATCCGACGTGTTTTCTTCTTTTTGACATTACTAAAAAGGGGCTGTTTTAGGTGCTTATTTCTACTGTGTAGAGATGCAAGTGGCTTTTGTTTATTGCTCTTATTTTCTCCTAGTTTTGGTTGTGAGTCTAGCCTTTAATGGGGGCTACTGTATGTATCTGTCTGTGTGTATGTGCTTGTGTGTGTGTGTGTGTGTGTGTGTGTGTGTGTGTCCTTTAGGATTCTCTAGATACAATATTATACCATCTTAATATGCACCCTCTCTAGTTTCGATGTCTTTCTTTTCTTGCTGAATTGTCTTGGCCAGGACCTCTAGAACAGAGCTGCTAAAAGCAGACATGGTGGCATTTTCCTGATCCTTTGGGAAAGCTTTCGCTCTTTAACCATGCAGTATAATGCCAGCTCTCTCTCTATGTTTGCTCCTCTACTTGGTCACTCTTAGGGGGCAGGTAACATCCCCCCTCAACACTCAGGGCTTCCGTGTGGAGAGGGAGTTTAGGCAAAGCACGTGTAATTATTGGTCTTTTTTTTTCTTTTTTAAAAACCCAAGAGCCAGCCCTTGGGCAACAAAGTGGAAATGGAGATTGTGAACATGTTGGAGAAAAACACAACGCTTCTCAAATTTGGCTACCACTTTACCCAGCAGGGGCCCCGGCTGCGGGCATCCAACGCCATGATGAACAACAATGACCTTGGTGAGTTGACGTCTGTCTTCTGCCTGCTTATTTGCCTGCCTTCCCCCTCACAGGCTATGTCAGGGAAAATCCTCCAGACACCCCCGACTCCAGGAGAATGGTTTATGGGGTCAGACTCCTGACTTCCGGAGAATCACATCTCGGTCTCTGTTTATGCATGTCTCCCCCAGTCTGTGAGCTGCCTGTCTTCAGGACTAAGGGCCTTTCCTCCCCCAGCCCAGCTCAGCATAGGCTGGACCCAACTCACATCAGCGTGTTGGCTGAGGAGATGAAATTTGAGAGTCTATGGGCTCACCCTGAGTCTGCTCCTCTTCTAAAGACCTTCTCTAGGTCACACTGATTTTTGTTCAAAATCCCACAGCTCTCAGCCAACACCATTACCAAAAGCCCCAGCCCAGGAGATGCCATGTGGCTCCCAAGGCAAAGTTGGAAATGTGCGGTTCATAGAAAAGTCAATGCAGGGCCAGCAAGATGGCTCAGTGAGTTAATGTGCTCACTAAACAAGCTTTGGTGAGCTGAGTTCAGTCCCCAGAACCCACACAGTTGTCCTTTGACCTCCACGTGCACATGCGTGTGTGCACGCGCGCACACACATATACACACACACATTAATAATAAATAAAAATACATTGTAAAAGCAAGTAACATTCCCTCAGCCTCTGCTGAAGTATCAGTTGACTCGTTTTTCTAAATAGAAAAGAAAACATCATAGTCTCTTTTGATGATGGGCTGCATCAAACACCTGTGCTAGTCCACGGAATGAAAGGCAATGTCAGTCATCCACCGGCTCCCACATGCTGGTCGCTCACGAGTCCCGGGTGTACTTGCTTATTACATGTTCCTGATGATGCTGAGGAGCACAGGATGTGGTGTGAAATGAAGGCAGTGTGACTGACGAGGCTGTGGGAGAGTCGGAAGGAAAAACAAGACGTGCAGCTCGTCTGTATTGTTACCTTGATTGAGCGTGACATTTACCTGGAGTGTCATATACAGCCACGACAAACTAAATGGCACTTTCTATTGTAGGAGAGAAGGAAGTGTGGTGAGCTAAATGGAAGCTGATTTCTGGATCAAATGATGAAGTCAAATGAGTTTTTTGTTTTTGTTTTTGTTTTTGTTTTTTCAAGACAGGGTTTCTCTGTGTAGCTTTGCGCCTTTCCTGGATCTCACTCTGTAGATCAGGCTGGCCTCGAACTCACAAAGATCCGCCTGGCTGGGATCCTCCTGAGTGCTGGGATTAAAGGCGTGTGCCACCACCACCCGGCTTCAAATGAGTTTTTAAAAGACTGTCTTTGGTGAGGTTTTCATCAAATCCTCACCGCCAGGGCTCCCTGGAGCTTCCAAACTTCCACAAAATGAAAAGAGCCTAACCTGAAGCAGGGTTAGGTGATGAGCCAAGGCTGTCAGATCCCCATGGAAAATTGAGTTGAGTGTGCACACAAAAGGCAGCCACTCACAGACCCCGCCCGGAACTCAGACTTACACACACTTCCAGTCAAGTTCTTCAACCGCAGGAGCCATCTGTCAAAGTTCCGAGGCCGGGACGCTGGGGGCACAGGCTCCTGCTAGCCTGGGGGCTCTTTGTTCATTGCTCATTTCACGGGCTACTTTCTCTAGAGCCTTGAGTCTAGAAAAATGTACTTCTGCCTTGGTTTATCTGAGGTGCCAGTTTTTTGAAACAAAGTAAGAGCAAACATAAATAAGATGCAAAATTCTTACCACAGCATAGAAGTGATAGTTACACGGAATCATTGGATGAGGCCAGCTACCAGAGCATTGCAGGCCCAGCTGTGATTTGGGTATGAACCAGAACTTTAAAACCCTGAGTATTATTATGAAAAGCAATAATCTCACATTTTCCCTAGTTAGGGATTAAGCTTTTGACAGGATCCTCATGCCCACCATCTCAGAGCTAGCCTGGGTTGTCTTCCCTGGAATCACAGACAGAAGCCCCTTCTTAGGCAGGAAAGCGTTCTCACGTGCCCAGAGTCCGGGGCGCTACAGGGACATACTGGAGTCTTTCTGGATGAGACAGACAAATTGTGAGACTCAGATTCTAGGCCTCAGGCCCGACTCCCATCATGAGGACTCCTGAAGGCCACTGTAGGAGTTTCAAAGCGAGAGCCGACCAGATTGCAAGTATACTCTCCACTTCCCTACTTGAGACAGAAGTCTGGGGTGGTTGGGGACCACGGCTCTGGTCACAGCCATTGTTGGTAACTTTTCTGAGAAACTTTCTGTGACCAGGCTATGCTGGGTAACCTGGGATGACAGCAAGGCTAGTTCTTGGATGTAAGAAGCCTTGCCACCTTTTAGAGTGGTGGCATGCTTGGAAACTCAAGAATACCTGCAAGCTTTGTCCAAATAACACGAGGGAGTGATTTATGAGAGCAGAAGCCAGTTGAGCAAAGCATCTGGTGAGGAGGGTCTTTGTCCAGCCTTGAAAGGGAGAGATAGGCTGACAGAGGTCAGGGGGTGACCCTATAGGAGCTCTAGGAAGGACTGGGGTACAAGCCTTAATAAAGGGCCCGGCCTACAGTATGGTTTTATTCATTGGTTTTAATGTCAACTTGACATAAGCTAAAATCGTCAGGAGAGAATGTCAACTGACCAATGCCTCCATCAGATTGGCCTCCAGGCAAGCCTGTGGGGCATTTTCTTTATTAATGATTTATGTAAGAGGGGCCATCACATAGCCCACTGCAGGCCATACCACCCCTGGGCAGGTGGTCCTGGGCTGTATAGGAAAGGTAGCTAAGTAAACCAGGTGAACAAGCCAGTGAGCAGCGTTCATTTATGGTCTCTGCTTCCGGTCCTGCCTCCAGGTTCCTGCCTTGGCTTCCCTCAGTGACAGACTGTGATTGGGACTTGGGGCATGGAAGCCAAAGAAACTTCAGTGAAGAAGGGTGGGGAGTAGGAACCAGAGCAGTTTGTTGATCAGGGATGCCAAGATGAAATGATGACAGTGCCTTCTGGGTACAGCAGGGGCCTGGATGCAGCTCTTCCCTTGATGTTTCTCACGGGAGGATCATCTCAGTGACACAGGCCGCATTCACAGTGCGAGTTAATGATGTAGGATTTCCAGCTTGAAAAGCAAATGTCTACCCATTTGCTAATTTTCAGTATGAGAACCACTTTGAATCCTAACCAGTACAGTTGGCTTCTTCCTGCAAGACAAATACCTACGGTCCTTCCAGCCTGGTGGCTTCCTCCTGCCGCCATGCTGGGAAAGCGGGCAGTCACCCATGCTTCCCAGCTGTGTTTTTATCATGGGAGCCTCCTGCTGGTCTCCTTGGTACCGTGGTTGTAAGCAATGCTGTGCTAGAGTACACAGGAGAGCCTCATGCTCTTCCTGCTTGCATCAGGCCTGGTCAGGGGCCTGGGGCGAGGGCCTCTGCGGTACTTGGGCCCTCTGGTGGCCTCCGTGTTGGGGACACTGAGCCAGTGCCTGCAGCTGGCCTACCTGGCCACATCTTCTGGTCTTCCCCACCCTGATCTCAGAGCTCTTAGCGAACTGTTCTGCGGATGCACACAGGACACCAGAGTACGGTTAAGGGGCAGGGCGGGGATGTCATCTCCTATCCCTGTCTCCCTTCAGCACCACCTCAGATGACTCCTGTCTCCGTGCTATTTATAGCTCAGGCCAGGCTAAGGGTGGCTCTCGGGTCCTCTGACCCTGCCATCAGCTCGCTCTTCACAGAATCTGAAGCACAGCCTCCAAGTTAGGTAGCAGAGGCTGTGCAGAGGGCAGCAGATTTAAAAGCAGAAGAACATCTCTGCCTTACCACATTCTCAACACCTTCCTAACCGGTGCTTCCATCAGAGCAGACCTCAAGTCAGCTTTTAATTTGTAACAATAAATTAACAAGTTATAACCATATATATTTCTCAGGTACAACAAAAGGTTTGAATTCAAGATTAAAGTGTAGAGTAATTATATCAAGTAAGTCAGCATTATCTGTCACCTCAATATTTTTTCTGTGGTAAAAACATTTGAAATGTACTTTCTCAGCAGTTTTGAAATGTACAATACACTGTTAGTAAACCAAATTGTGTGACGGTCTCAAAGGAAATGAAAACCCACCTGGTTCTTTCTGAGATTTTAACCTCTAACCACCCTCCCATCGCCCGCCCTCCCTCCCACCACCCAGTCTCTGTCCCCACTGTTCTCCTGGTTGCTTCTGTCGCTGGATTTCCTCAGATTCCACTTATGAGAACATGATTTGTTCCTGCATCCGCGCCTGTCTCACTTAGCATGATATTCTGGTGCTGTGGCAGACGGCAGGGTTTTGGTGTTCTGTAAAGTCAGACAGTGTCGTGTGTAGACCCCACATCTTCTTTACCTGCTCATCTGTTGATCAACAGTGGGTTCCCTATCTTGTCCCCTGTGAGGAGTGCTGCTGTGATACACTAATTTTGGGTCTTTGGGTAGTAATAATAATGCCTAATGGTGGATCTGCTGGATTCCATGTCAGTTTCTTCTTATCCTGAAGCCATCAAGGGCAAGCACTGCTTTCCCCACAGCCGCCCCATGTAGAAATCTAGGCATCTCCTGGATGCTGCTCCGACTCCCGCCAGCCGGCAACTCTGCAACTCCAGCCTCCAGCCCACCCAGCCTGCCACATTTCCTTGCAGCTTCCTTGACTTCTAGCTCCTTCAGGTGGTTGCCTCACCTCCCAGCAGCACTCTTCCCAAAGCTGGCCCCTCCACTCCGCTCCTTCGATGCCCTGCCAGCTCCCGTTGCTCAGGCTCAACTCCTCCATGTGGCTCCCACGTCCCTTGATAGAAACATGGCACACACTGGGACGCACCAGGCTCTGTTCTGAACATTTCCCATATTACTAACTTAAGTGATCCGCCGGCCACCACCTGCTATTATTTACTAACACCTGACCTGTAGGAAGTTACCCACTGGCAGAACTGAGGTTTGAATACAGGTCTGTCTCTTCTCCGAGCCCTGCTTTCTACACCGTCTAGAGGGCTCCTCGTGACATCTTGCCAGGCCATCCTCTTGCCGGGCAGTCTGAGTGCCCCGGAAGTGGCCCCCCAACAAGCTTGTTTAGAGACAAGGCTTTCCTAATTTACCATTCTCCTTGCTTTCTTCCTTTACAACTTAGTTGACCCACTTCCTGCCTATCCTGGGAGGATTGGGCTACTTCACGCACCTGCCTCTCACATCTCAGAGGTCTGACAGGACATCTGTAATCCTCGTGAAGGTTACTGTTTATCCGTTTTGGCCTCTGACATGCCGTATCTTCATTTGATTTCTGTGCTTGGAACAGCACTGGGCAAAGGCTGAATCACACAAGTGAGTACAGAGTGCTTCCTAGGATATGGTAGAAAGACTCTCCTGGCCACAAGTCATGGAGGGAGCTCAGGCAATGGATGGAGGTGAGTCCTGATGACTGGAGAGCCCATCCGGCTCTGCTGATAAGCAAGGAAGGGAACCTATGGCCCTTTCCTTGGTGAGCAAAGGATTTTTTATTTTTATTTTTATTTTTAAAGAAAGTAGCAAGTACATAGAGTTAGAGACCTGGCTTCTCCAAGTCACTTGTTAGAACTTTGATGGCAGGTGACTTCTCTCTCTTGGCCCATCATCAAAATGGGAAGACATAACACCCAAGTAAATGAGTGTCCCTTTCGGTAAAAGCCAGTTCTGATGAACCCTGCACCCAGAGGAAGGGTAATGGGAGCACCCCCCAACACCAGGTCCCTTTCTATACACTCCATCGAAGGCCAGTGCTTAAGGTTGCAATCCTAGCTCTGCAAAATGGCTTCCTTCTCTGAGGGAGGGGGTTGATCCTGTGAGGATCAGATGAGACACAGACTTGTAACCAAATTACTGAGGGAGGCAGGAGGCTGAGGCTCAAGGTGAGTAACAAGGCAGTTTCATGTAGCTAAGACTGGTCTTGAACTTGCTGCGTCTCAGGGACCAGCCTTGAACTCTTCATGCTCTTACATCCACTTCCCAAGTGCTATGATTACAGGGGTGTGCTACCATATCCAGTTTATCACTAGCTTTCTGGCTTTAAGCAAGCATCATATCCTTCTTCCATTTCCTCATCTGTGAAATGGAAATGCCAGCACGCAGGTCCAGACCTTTCGAGGGGCTTCTGTTCAAATCCTAGTTCTGCATGTCAGTGGGTGACTCCGTACTGTAGGTATGGCGAGGCACGAGGATCGCTCACAGCCGTGCTTGCACAGCTAACGTGGGGGTGATAGGCTCATTTGTAGAAACTGCACATCTGGACAAGCCTCTCCTGTTCTTTAGGTTTTGGTTTTTGTTCCTGTGCAGATTCCCAAACTGTGTGACACTTGTAGTCAGCTCCAGGAATTGGACTAGATAGTGTCTTCCCTCCAGATTGCCTACCCATCCTGGCTTGCTTTCCTTCTTCCGACCTGAGGTCAGGGAAGAGGTTGAGACTCACACTGGGCACCTGTGAGCCTGAGACCTGCTTCTAGCTCTTGGCCACACCTTCACAATCACCTGCTTCATCTGAGTCATATGCAAGCTGACAGGGTGTTGGAGCTCATGGGCTCTGATCTGGTGGCTGCAAGTGCACCTCAGCTTGGGGACTGGAAGCCATCTTAGAGTGATGAGCAGGTAGCAATGGTCACCTGCCTCTGCCACCTCAGCAGACCTCTTGATTGCAATCTCCCCACTCTACTGCCTTCCCTGACCTTGTGTTTTCTTGTAGTGACTCTAGCTTGCTTCTTAGTCTTCATCTGTCAATACCATGTTCCCTCCCATTACCCTGTCAGCCCTAGCCATTCTCTAAGCTTGTCTCTTCTGTTTGTAACCTCCTGGCTCATACCTTCCTCTCATAGGTTTAACTGTCATGTGAACAGCATTTGAGCATGAACTGTCTTGCTCCTGGGGGAATGTCACTGTTAAAACATGACGGGGCAGGAAAATCTGGGGTATTTTTCAGTTATTGACATAGGCAGGAGGCAGGCTAGGCACTCGCAGGAGGAGCAAAGGGAGAAACATTTCAGCGGGCTGAGACCCCAGTCTTAAGACTGGCTAAAGTTAACTTTGCTCAGATCCAGTCTTCACCTGTGGAGCCCCTGTAGGCAAAGGCAAACAGTGTGTGTGTGTGTGTGTGTGTGTGTGTGTGTGTGTGTGTGTGAGAGAGAGAGAGAGAGAGAGAGAGAGAGAGAGATCAGCCATTTAGATGTCCACCCTACCACAGACTCCCATTAGTAACCAGGGACAAACTATACAGCCTTCTTGTAACTGTCCCTAACAAGCAGACTGACCTTTTGGGCCAGTGTGCCGGGACCGGCAGGACGGCTGCTCACATCTCCTTCCCATTCCTTTGCAGTGAGGAAGAGGAGGCTCGCAGACCTGACGGGACCCATCATTCCCAAGTGCCGTAGTGGTGTCTAGTGTGCAGAGGAAGCCCACGCCTGTGAACTGGACGTGTTCTGTGGATAATCTGTGTTCCCCAGTGGAGACCAGGAGGCAAATGCTGGCGTGGAACTCTTGTGGTTCAGTTCTTTGTGCACTAAGGTTTAGGTTAACTAGGGACTGTAGTTGGACCTTTTATAAAATATGGTCAATGTGGAGTTTTCTTTAGTCACAGAAGTTCAGTCTGGTTATTATTTAAAATGAAGAAGCCCTCAACTGGCAGATCTTGCTGTAGATGCATGACAGTGGCGGTACCAGCTCAGGAGTCCCTCGGTGGCCATGCTTTGGTATTTAGGTACATTTACAACATGGAACGCGTCAACACAGAGCACTCTTCCCAACTAGTTTGGAAGTGCTGTAAAACACTTTATTACAGGTTTGATCACAGCAGCTCAGTCAGAAGAACAGCTAATCATGACTTTTCAACCCCACCTGAAACTTTAGCCTCAGATTAAAGCTGCCAAACTGATTCCAGAATCAAACTCCCTCCCCCCAAGAATGAAAGACAAGCTGCAGAATCTTCTAAGAGTCAGAAAGACACAGGATTCCTTCTGCCAGGTAAGAGAAGGGAGGAGAAAAAGGCAACGGTGAAATTTCAAGTTTTAAAATCTACCACCCCAGGCAACAGACATATTCCTGAGTGCTCTGTGTGAACACCTGGGATGTACTCACTGCAGACAGAAATCATTTTTTCTTTATTGAATGCCAACTTCATGATGGATGAAAACCTCTTCTGATACCTCAGTGGGCAAATGGCTTAGGTGAGGCCAACACCACTGAGTGAATTTGCAGTCCACTGTGGCTGTGGTATTTAGCATGGCCCTGCTTACAGACACCAAGTGCCTGCCTGGTCACTTATGAGACACATCAAATCACACAGAGCTCTTGCCTACAAATGAAGCCTTTGAAGGACAGCAGTGCACAACATCCAAACGGCACAGAATTAGGAAATTCTGGCCAAACAACACAAGTGATTACTCTGAAACCTAAGTTGGGCGTTCCTACTGGGTCCCTTTTTTAACACCACGGGAGTCAGTAAAAATGTTAAAACGTTGTTCTTGTGCCTTTTAATAGACCATAGTGCCAGTTAAACTAGTGTTTTTGTTGTTGCTTCGGGGGATTATTTTCCTTAGGAATTCAGCCGATATTATAACAATGACAAGGCTCAACAGCTGTTGAGCACAGCCCAGGGGGCTTCTGACAAGGGAAAGTCCTGCACACTGAACTGCAACGCTGTGGACAGTACAGGGTAACTAGAGGTGGCACCAGGGCCTCACCACTATGACAGTGTCTAGTGAGGCTGCACATGGGCCCAGGAGTGGCACCAAGCTGCAGGGACGGCCAGCCCCACTCAGCTTCTCCTTGAAACACAACTGCAGCTGCATTCTGCATCACTGGAAACTGCAACATAATATTAAAGCCATTGGTCTATGTGTGGCTGTGTGTGCTTCTTAAGACTCATGGGATAGGGACATGTGCCAAAGGTCAGAAGGCTAGAGAGCGGCTATGCTGAATGACCTCACTAAGAAAGTGTCTTGTGTCCCAGGTGTCCTAAAGCCTGCTGCTCATCTGGATCCCTAAAGGGAACACTTAGAAGCAAAGAGAGGGGATGCTGGGTAATGCAGGGCTGTTAGGTGGACATCTTTCAAAGAAACCAAATCAATAAAAATGTAGGCCACTTTGAGACCACCTCTCTCAGATGAGCTGTGGGTCTGGCCTGGGAGCTGGTATTTTCTGTGAAAGGACAGAGTGTAAATACTTTAGACTCTGAAGGCTACATGGTCTCTGGCCAACTACTTAGTAGTGCCATGATCACATGTAAAGGAATGGCCAGATTCAGTAAAGTCTTCAAAGCAGAAAGTGGTCAATACCACAGATTACAGATCTCTTCAGGCAGTTGGGGAAGAGACTGAGGCAGGGGAAGGTGGCAGCTGACCTGGTTTAAGAGTCCATACCCGGGGTTAAAAGGTTGGCTGGCAAGAGCAATGCCTACTACCCAGCAGCATAGCAGAGGAGACATGGCGCAGCCGCCAAGCTCAAGGCTCCTCCCCCCAACATCCTTGGGATCCCACAATGTTCACCTTCCTTCCAGGCTCTAGCATCTTCTGAATCAAAACGGGTAGATCAGGTAGCCAACACTGGACTCCCTGTCCCCTGTGGCCATCTGCTATGGTGGCAGTGACCAACATGGAAGTCCCCTTGACAATCCACACAGGGCCACTTAAGCCTGTATTGTGAAGCTTATGGAATGCTGAAGATGCCACTCAGCCTCACCAGCATCAGGCCCTGGCTCCAGGTTCACAGGGACTCATGCACGCTGCTCCTGTGGGATGCGTGGCCTCCGGGCTGTACACTCACATTCTTCTT
Organism: Peromyscus melanophrys; assembly: GCA_902168415.1. Classification (NCBI taxonomy): domain Eukaryota; kingdom Metazoa; phylum Chordata; class Mammalia; order Rodentia; family Cricetidae; genus Peromyscus; species Peromyscus melanophrys. Next base: position 16,095 of record CABHPR010140287.1, on the reverse strand, counting down.
TAAAACTGTCCTGGGTGGGGCCTGAAGCCTGCCTGCCCCCTTTGTCTTGACACGTGACACAACAGGCTGTGAATCCTTGTCCTTGACAAGCAGAACAGGTCAAAACGAGCTGGCGGCATTGGGAAGTAGAACAGAGTTTATATTGGTCCCACGGGGCTCCACAGTATGAACATTCTAGGGAAGAAAAAGTCTTATTATTCTCTCTCCCTCTCCCCCGCCTCCTCCCCAACTCCCCGCCCCCCCAGAGAGAGAGAGAGAGAGAGAGAGAGAGAGAGAGAGAGAGAAAACTTATCCAATTCCCAAATACAATAAATACAACCCTGAGTTCACTAGGATCTAGTATACTCTTGTGGTCCAAGTCAGGAGGGGTGGCACCAACTATAACCCCAACACTTGGAAGGCTGAGACAGGAAGATTACAAATTGAAGGCCGGCCTGGGCTACATGTACAGTAAGACCCTGTCTCCGAAATAGGAACAAATAGATCAAAAGAAAATAGTATTCCTATCTTCTAAGAAAGGGAAAGGCCTCTGTTGGGGGTCAGTGTGGCGAGGCTTCTGGAAACCATGTTTTGATTCACCTTCACCCATCCATTATTCTTTTTTCCATCCAGAAAACAGGTTCATCTCTTTCTCGTGAGCACTTCTGAAACCAGCTTATTACCCATCGCTACATGGTCTCTCCCTGAGATAAGCTCCCTTTCCAGGGGGATTACATACCTAAACACAGATGACCCCACATCACATCCAACTTGTAAATGCACAACTGTCCACCCCAGCCACTGCCAAAGGCCATTGCCTGGACACCTGACCACCCAACCCCTGAACTGCTCATTATCTTCCTTTTCAGCCTTTATTTCCTGGCCAACTTGAGGCACCTTTGAAAAGACCACAGCTCCCCTTGCTTGGCTATGCTACCTTTGGCCTTTCTCACACTCACAGTCACATGCAGACACTCAAGTCCTGCAGGTATTTCCTCTATAAAATCCCTAATTGGTTTTCTTTCTTTCTTTCTTTCTTTCTTTCTTT
>CABHPR010140287.1:0-14968 GCA_902168415.1 Peromyscus melanophrys | reverse complement strand
TTTTTTTTTTTTTTTGGTTCTTCGAGACAGGGTTTCTCTGTGTAGCCCTTGCTGTCCTGGAACTCACTTTGTAGCCCAGGCTGGCCTCGAACTTACTGAGATCCGCCTGCTTCTGCCTCCCAAGTGCTGGGGTTAAAGGCATGCGCCCGGCTCCTAATTTGTTTTCTACTTGTCATTTGAGGTTTTAAATAAGACAAATATCAGGCCATCATAATGAGTGAAAAGATCAGTACGGTAGGCAGGCTCCTCAGTGCTTTGATAAAGGCATACCAAGAATGACGACCTGAGTTCGATCCCCAGGATCGACATGGTGGGAGGGAGCCGACTCCTGTAGTTTTCCTCCGACTTCCACACGTGTGGTGGAATGTACACGAGCACATACGTAGATACAAAAATGTAATTTTCACAAAGACCAGAAAGGAATTTGAGTAGACTAACAAATCTTACTATCTAATGGGTCTGTATTCACAGTGTTCTAGAAACTATGACTTTGCATTCAGATCCTACTGAACTGTAGTATCCATGGCAACTGACCTTCTGGAGGACTGCCCCGCCTTTTCCTAACTGTCTGGGCCCAGCACTGCAGGCAAACTAACGACCTGCTGCACCGGCCACCCTCACGGCCCTGCTCCTCCTCGTCCCGTCTCACCTCCCCCATGTGCACTCTGGGACACGGGGGCGCCCTGGCTGCGCCATCTGTCACCCGTCGATTGCCAGGGTTGATTCGGCTGATCTGGCTGTGTAAGCAGGTGTCCCTTTCCTCCCTCCTGGCTCCATGTGTGTCCTCCTCGAGCTGCAGCTCAGCGGATGAGGAGGACTTTCCCCCAGAAGAGCAGCAGTCCTGGGTCAAGGGTGTGCAAGCAGCTGCCGTGCTTCCTGGTAGGAGTGCAAACAAGCCCCCCAACGTGTACTCGTGTTCAAGACCACCTGATTCTACTCTGCTGCTGTGGATTATCTGGTAGCCTGGCAATGACTATGGACCCTGTCTACAAAGAATCACTTTAAATGAATAAAATCAAATGCACAGCATGACAAAGGAAACCAACTGTATAGAAATACAAAAGAGCAAAATATCTTTCAAAATGTGTGACACAGCAAGAGCCATGTTATTTGTAACATTAATACACGAGCTAGTGGAGGCCTAACTAACTATGTCCACTGTGAAAGTGTGATGAGTGTGGTGCCATGCTGAGTCACCTACAGCACCAGGAGTGGATGTGGCAGTACGGGAATCCCACTGGAGGCAGAGGCCCAGTACATCTGCCACAACTTGTCCACTGTCCAGCTTCCCTTCGTAAAAACCACCAGGAAACTCTTCCAGGTACTTGTGGATGCCACCCTTGAGCTGAAACACTTCCTTACACACTGCCTGGATTTTAAAGCACTTGCCTACCCAGTATATGGCATGGCCAGGACCGTCGATGCCTGTTTCATTCCTGCATCTCCAGCTGCTGGGAAACAAAACGGTGGCCCAGTGACCTTCACTTCCCCATGTTGTGGTTAGGTGGCAGTCCTGGAATGCCTTTCCTGGGCAGTGGGTCCAGAATGGTGAATGATTCTGACCTGACAGAATGTGGGCTCTGGACCTGGACCTGGGCTGACCTACCTGATACCACAGAACTGTTGTAGGCCAGGGCAAACCGCTCATCAAAGACAAACAGCTTCCCTTTGTAAAAACCATCAGGAAACTCTTCCAGGTACTTGTGGATGCCACCCTTGAGCTGAAACACTTCCTTACACACTCCCTGGATAGAGAAAAAACATTAAGATGTTGAAGGAAACAGACTTTAGAAGCAGCTCCATGGTGGTGAATGCCCAAGCACAGCATCTACCACCTGTGCCCATCAGCCAGGGGCTTCCAGGGCCTCCTGAGGGTGTGGAAAATGCTGACCAAGGGGTCAAAGAACCACCTGGCTAGACCTCGCCTCCTGGAGGATGGGTGATGACAGTAGTCAGGCCCTTCACCCTCTCAGACCCTGGGAAGCCTAACTATTTTTGCTAGCCCCTAAATATAGGAAGGCATCTGTTGGGACATGTAATGTTCCTGAATGTGTTCTTCTCAGGATCAGGCACAGGGATTAGGAAAGGGGAGCCACTCAGCTAAGCCTGCTCCTTTGTACTTGACGAGTCTTCACGACTGCTAAGTGCTGCAGACTTATGCAGCTCAGGGTCTACACTTATAAACCCCACGCTGGAGCTGTGCCAGGTAAAGAAAACCCTTCAGCTGGCTAGGGTGAGCAGGGGGGAGGGGGTGGGGGGTGGGGGGTGGTGGAGCTGTCTTCACCCCTGTGTGCTGGGTCTGCAGTGGCTCACCTTGGCTCTGAGGTATGCAGAACCCCGCTCGCAGCGGATGCCCCCAGTGCAGTACATCAGCACCCTCTTCTGCCTGAAAATGTCAAGGTTTTTGTCAACGTAGCTAGGGAAGTAACTGAATTTCCTGATGTCTGGTGCTAAGCAGCCCTGGAATCGTCCCTACAACATAGGGACAGAAGGAAATGATTAGAAAATGTACCTGCTGGGAACCCGGTTCTTTCTGGTTAACAACCCCACCTGGGTAACAAGCATTTGCTACCCAAGGTTTGCATCCCACACTCTCACCCTTTAACTTCAAGATCTGGAACTAGACACGGGGCTAGGGTTGTGGGTTCCCTTCTTACAGATCCCCCAGGGGAATGGTCAAGGTTACAGTGGCAGCTTTCACAAGGTCACTGGCATATGCCAAGAGGAGGTTCATGGGAAACAAAATCATTTTATGTGCCAAGATGTCTTGAACTCATATTTCCTTAGACTTTCTCATCAGACTTGGAGTTCAGGACTACGTTTGCCCTGATGCTGCCTTTACAGGAAGGAGATGGATGTGGCTGAAGGTCCTGCACGAGACACACACTGGGCTGTGCTGGCACACGCCCTTTCATGGCACTCAGTTCTGGCCTTACTTACTATTTTGCTTTCATAGAAGTTTCTGCAGTCCAGTAGGATAGTGTCCCCTCGGTCCTGATTTGCCTGCGATAAAAGCTTTTCTATTTCTTTATGAAATTCACCAGGGGATAAATGGATTCCTAAAACCAAGCCAAACAATTACATTAAAACAACAGGAAAATCTAATCACAACTGTCCCAACCTGACTAAGTGTGGACTTTGCTTCTTTCCAACTAAACCTCTTTTCACTAATTACAATTCAAAGAATGACAGTATCTGATGATGAGGATAAAACATCTCAGCATCCCAGGCATCTCCATCTCCTTGCTCTAACCTGAGACTACCGAGCTCCAAGAGTTGAGAAATAAGGGATTATTCTTAAACCAGATGCTTGGGGATTTATGTGGAGTGCCAGCAACTGTGTGCTGTGTGGTCACTAGTGAGTAAGGAAATGGAGAGGGTCCTGCTGTCGATGTCCACAAAGGAGCTTCAACATGCACGGGATTCACTACAGCCTTCAAATTGTCAAGTAACAAAGTTGACCCCAAATTCAAGGCTAAGACCTTGAGAGCACGGTGTTATGGGAAAGTTAGAGCATGTGTGTGTTTGATACAAGGGTAAGAAGAATACATCTAAATGTGTGCATGCATAAAAGGGGGGGTGACAACATACATGAAAAAGAGGGCAAGAGAGAGAGAAAAGCTCTACGACAGGAGAGCAGAAATGGAGGAGTCTTAAAGCACAAGAGGGCTGAGAGACAGACTCTAGTCTGCGGAGCCTTCGCCTTAGCCTCTCAGAACAGAAATATCCCCAGACATCTTATTCACTGTGAAGAACTTAGAGTGAACCTTGCATTGTGGGGTAATTACACTTGGGGGGGAGGGGGGCTCTGTGACAGTTATCCACCACTCATGACAGAGCTCTATGGCACCACAGGAGCCTCGCTGTATTCGGCATGAACCCCAATAATCATCACTAGTTCTCTACACCTGGAGAGCAAAGGATCCCTGAGCACAGTCTAGGTTCCCAGCTCTCTAACCAGGCCTGTGCTATTCAGGCCGCGTCCCATCATCACATGGGTCCCAAAACTATGAGGAGGAGCACGGGAATTCTCTTTGCCTTCTCCCTGCAGCAGGGAACTTCAGGGAGCCCAACGTGTTCCCTGCTGCTGCTGTTACTGCTGTTGCTCTTCTGGCAGAGAGGGCCCAAGTAGACAAGAGGTCCCTTTAAATCACTTCCTTCGGCTGAAGGCAGCCCAGGCCAGCCTCCCCTCAGCTCCCAAGCAGTGTCCTGCCACACCAAGGGGAGATGCTGTCATACTACCTCCTGCTAAGATGGGGACACCAAGCAGCCACATCCCTACCTGGGTCCTATCTCTTCATGCATGAGCCTATTTCCAAGATGCCTGTGTCTTACCCCCTCCCCCCTTTACCCTTGGCCTTCTCTGTGATACTGACCTATGAAAACTTACTATCTTCAAGGGGGCGGCCCTCTGTTCTTTGAGGGAAGGCAATGCTATCCTGGAAGCAGCCACACAAGTGGAGGCAGAGAAGGGACTGAACCTGAACTGATCAAGGCTCGGGCCCAGAGCTGTCTAGCATAGAGCTGCTGGTCACCTGTGGATGACAACTCCTTGAGTGTACTCTGAGGAAGGTGACAGTAAGTGTGACATACTGCATTTCAAGGACTTTGTATGAAAAAAGTAAATCTCACTAATAGTTTTATATTTAATACATACTGATATGTTTTGGACATGTTAACCATGTTATGCAAGCTCATTTCACCTACTTCTATTTACACTGGAAATTGAAAAACAATGTTATGTGGCTCCCATATTTCTACTCGACAGCATAACTCTCAATCTAAATAGCAATCTAGGGGAGATAGGTGAACAAAGGACCACCCTATTGGGATGTAATTAGTACTATTCCAAGACTGGGGAACTCTGTAGACAAATGACTGGGTGCCTTCAAAACTAGTCTGCAGGGCAAGCAAGATGGCTCAGTAGGTAAAGGAACTGCCTTCATGCCTCATGATCTGAGTTTTATCCCCAGAACCCCATGATGGAAGGAGAGAACCGAGCCTCACGAGTTATCCTCTGACTTCCACATGCTCGCTGCAGCTTACAAGCCCATACACACACACTCACACAAATATATACAAGTAAGTGTGTCTCCAGGAGATACAGTCAGCTGAGGACTACCCCATGGGACGCAGTTAACACTATCCAGACTCTGAGAACCTCCATAAGCCAAAGGACTAAGATCCTTGAAAGCTAATCTGCACAGCTGAATGTACAAGCTTAAAGACATTTTTCCTCGCTGAAGAGAACTTACTTAAATCTGTTTTATTTGTGTGGAGGTCAGAGGACGAGCTCAGGCATGAGTGTTTACCTTCCATCTTGTCTGCAAGGGCCTGCTGTGTGTCAGCTGCCTGTGACTCTCTGAGAGTCTCCTGTTCCTGCTCCCCATCTCACAGCAGGAGCTCTGGGGTTACAGGTGTGCACACTGTGACACACTTTAGTGACCAGTCCTTTACCCAGTGAGTCGTCTTAGCTCCTCGTAATTAATCCTAATAGAAACTTCAGAATTCATGACACAACTGGGAATTCACTGACAAGATATTTATGAAGTAATTACTGCTAAAATGTTTTAGACATGGTTAATAGTAAAACTTAACTGTTAACCTTTCTTTTAGAGGTATCTACTGAAATATTTATGAGTGAAATAACATGACACAGAGGTTCTCTTTAAAGAGATCTAGGATGAGAGAAAGGAATGGGGTGAGAGGACAGTTTACCATGAATGAGTGGCTGCTGAGGCTGCATGGTAAGCATATGGAAGTTCATCCTATTATTTTCCCTACTCTAGTTAATGTTCGGAAACTTTCATGGTAAAAAGTAAAACAAAACCAAAAATCCCCACCAAACAAATGTCTTTCAGTCATCTATAGTAAGCACAGGGAAGCAGGGATTGAATGTTCTAGAACACTGCTTTGGTTTTGAAAGCTATTTGCTTACCGCGACAAAAGTCCACATGCTCTTTCTGCTGATGAACTATTTGCAAGTAATAACCACACTGCTTTCAAATTGCTCTCTCTGGAAAGAGGAAACAACTTCTTGCCAAACCATCACTGAGAAAAATGTGCTATGGGTCTAAAGGTGAGCCTTTAGTTACCAAAGCACCACAGAAGCCAGTTCAAATCCTGGATAGACAGTTAGCTGCCCTATGGCTATTTTAGAGAGAAGACCCACTAGTTTCTGCTGATCAATGCCTAACTTTCTTACTTGTCTATTATGTTTTATCGCTATGACAAAAAGCACAATTCTTTACAACATGAGCATACCAGGGTTCTTGTAGGAGATATGGCTGGGGCTGATCCCCATAGGCACGATCTCTTCAAACACACCGACTCGCAATTCCGGGAAGCAGTGAGCACCTCCTTTGCTGCTCTAGCCAAGGAGAAACAAGACAGAGTTTATTGTCCCACTGCCAGCTAAAGACAAGTGCCAAATATAAAAATTATGGTCTGTTTTATAGTGTGATAGCTGAAATTTTAAACCTTAAATTAGGGGTAAAAAGGAACTGTCAATGGAGATAAAGCTATGATCCAGAATGTTCCAGATAATTCAACATGTTAATAAATGTTCACGGCGCCACTTCCACATGCAGGAACATTATGTTTGTAGGGCTCTGAACATGTAAGTCAGCACCACTGAGCCAGTGACATGAGATCGCACGCGAGCTCTGGTTGGGGAGCAATGGCAGCTTGGGAATTATCGAGGTGTCCGCCAGCTCACCACTCAGTGTGCTGCAGCCTGAAGGACTGAGACACAGCACCTCCACTGACAGAGCCACAGCTTTCGTCTCAGGTGGTGTCAGCTTTAACTTAGTTTACTGAAACCATAGTCCACCACAGAGATCTGCCAAACAATCTCTCCAGTCAAAACACGCAGGTTTCAGACCCCAGCTTGTCTAACTGCAGCATCCTTACAGGAAGGGAGACTGGGACCAGGAAGGGCACTGACTGATTCAGCGAGGTGCCACGGTCACTAGCAGAAGCAGTGACAAGCACGCCTGTTTTATCGCACCGGCTTGGAACTCAAGGGGAGGGGTTTGTCTGGCTCTGTGCGCACTCTTCAATGACCCACAGCAGCAGACTGCTCGAGCTTTAGTTCATTTCCTACTTCTCTTACCTTAAAATCTTCCTCACACAGGTAATCCTTAAACAATGGGCAAGAAAGCATGGCTTCCACGTAGAGTCCGGTGGCCACTTTACTTCCTCCAACGGTTCCGTTGATTCCTTCGGTAGCGATCCGGATCTGAGACACAGGATGGTGAGGAGAGTGCTGTCTTAGCTTGGCTGTCTTCCCGGGACAGACTAAGGTCCCTTTCATGTCAAGGAGCATAACAGGAAGAGCAGAGGCTCTTACAAGACAGCACGTGTGTCCCTCTGAAGCAGCGGGACCCACTGGTCAGCTGAGGAATTCAGTCCATATGTGCCAAACAAGAACACGGGACTGAGACCTCTGGAAAGCCTGTTTGCTCCAGAGCTCCAACTGCCCAGCAACAAAGGGGTTCTGAGATGAGTCTAAACCCAGGCTGTAGACAGAGCTTCCAGAGGCTAGGGAAGAAGATGAGCTCCACCACTTCCTCACAGGTGGCCCAAGAAGCTTCAACTTTGATGTCTCCATGCTACTTTCATAGGTCCGACAATGCCAAGAGTAAATTAAAACAAAAAGCCCGCTGAAGAGACTTTACCCCATTCTGAAGAGGGAACTTATCTGATAGTGGGATGCACATATCACCTCTGCATGGAGGCTGAAGGAAAGCCACCATCCCAAACCTATAGGCTGTAATTCTAGTTAGGTTTTGCTCACTCACGTCCCCTATGTCTGTATCATTGCCTGCCACATGGTGGGCTCAGTACCCACTGAGTAAATGCATGTGTACCCACATCTAGGCTTCTCTGGCTTCTCTAATCTGAAACTGTCTTTGAAACACTTCACTGGGAATGGAACATGAAAGCCTGTCTAGGGCATGCTGGAGGCCTGCACAGCTGGTTGTCCTAAGAGAGCAAGATTCTGTGGGTGAGTTTAAGATGGAGCAACTTTATAAGGAGCCAGCTCAGAGCAAGGTGCTAGAAAATGCCAGCTGGGACATCATGGAGAGAAGGGATTCAATTCAAGGCCCAGAACTGTTACCACTAGTCACACATAAATGCAGCCAAACTTGAAAGTTATATGTGGCTGCTCATTTTCAGGGTCCAGAGAAGACAACTGAGTTGTAGTCTCACTTGATCCAACTCTTAGGTCATGTGACAAGCCAATGCCAGCTGACTGGTAACTACCCAGAGAAGTATCCTGATTCCCAGACTCCCTGAGAAAGAGAGCTGCAGCTGGGCGTGCTAGAGCACACCTTTTCCCAGCGCTCAGGAGGCAGAGGCAGGCAGATCTCTGAGTTCGAGGCCAGCCTGGTCTACAGAGCAAGTTCCAGGACAGCCCAGGCTACAGAGAAACTCTGTCTGGAAAAACCATCAAAAAACAAAGAGGGCTGCAATCCGGGGGAGCATGCTCTGCAATCCGGGGGAGCATGCTCTGGGTGTGAGCCAGGGAAGCAGAGTGCATGACCCATCTCTGTTCCACAGGCCACCATACCTATCCCAACCAACAGGAGACAACAAAGCAAGACAACCTTGGGCAGCAAGGTCAGGAAATCCATCTGAAAACAGTCCGACAGAGGCGAGGATGAATGCACATTTCTATGTGGCTGTTTCTGGGTAGGCGGGCCAGTTCTTTCCTATTTTATTTTCATCTCAGAAACCAAATGCATGCCATGCACATCCACTGCCTAGGACAGTCACCTCTAAACTCCCTCAGGAGACTTGCAGTATCTGTCAGAGATGCTCTTTGGTGAAAGGCCTTGTCAGTAAGAAACTGAGACAAGCAACAGTTAGCACTGTGGAGCACCTGCTGAGACAGAGCTCCACATTCTAATCTCCAGTCCACAGACAAGAAAATGGCAGCCACGGCTGCAGAGAAATCAAAGAATTGGTGAGTAGTGGATCTGTGACTCAACTGTCGTAGGATTCAAATCTTATCATTTGTCCTTTCCAGTCTGAATGTATCCCCTCAAATTTTATTAATTAATCCATTCACTTTATGTGTATGTGTGTGTGCCTGTATGTATGTATTCGTACAAGTGTGTTCAGGAGCCTGTGAAAGTCAGAAAAGGACACTGGCTCCCCTGAAACTCCAGTTACATCGACTGCTGTGAGCTGCCCTGTGGGTGCTGAGAATTGAACCCGGGTCCTCTACAAGAGCAGTAAGCATTCTTAACTGTTAAGCCATTTCCACAGCTCATTCTCAAATTTCTTGAGGTCATATGATGTACAGCAAGGAACACTCAGGTTCTCCTTTCCTTACCTAAGAACCAATATTGTCAAAGCACAGCACTAAAGTATTTCATTAAACTGGCCAAGTCTTTGAAGTCTAGAAATTTGGATCCGAGAGCCAGGAAACTGCTGCCACCTGGTGGACGGGATTGCTCACTGCTAGGCCACCGGCTGGCCCAAAAGAAAAGGCCTCCTAGACCAAGAGACCTTTTTTCTCTGTATGTAGCCTAGCCAGCTCTTGAAATTGCAGCAATCCTCCTGCCTCAGCCTCTTGAGTGATGAGATTACAAAAATGTACCACTACACCTAGCTTTAAACCAAAATAAGACTGATTTCATAATTCTGTACATTTTGTATGAACAGTCATCTTTCTTGTTGAGAAAGTTCACTGAATAGAGATGGTGATATATATTCAGAATACAAATACCAGTTTTCAAAACTATGTGCTAGGATACATTGTTGAAAAGTAAAGCCCTCTACCCCCGCCAGCTCACAGGTCAAGATGTAAAGAGTCAGAAATAGACGAGCACTAGGAAGCTATGAAAGGGTCACGGATGCCCCTGGAGGGTACACTGAGGAAAATGAATTCAGGTGGGAGGGCAGAAAGGGTTTCAGAGAAAGTTTCATTAAAATGGACAACCGAAGCGTCAGCAAATTAGACTAGGGAAACAGGGTGGGTGTAGGAATGCTCCTTGAAGAGAATTTGTCTAGAAAAAAGGCAAACAAAACAAATCTTGGTAGGTCCCAAGAAACCGAAGGGCACAGCTGGAGTGTGAAGAGTGGCCAGACCAAGGGCCCCGCCCTGCCACAGTGGAGGCTGTTAGGGGGGTGGCCTAGCCCACCCAGTGCTGCTGGAGCTGCTCTAACAAGATCATTCTGGCTGCTGCATGGACAGCAGACTAAATGGTGGGTGACAACTAGGAACTGGAGGCAGTCTGGAAGTTACTGCATGGACAAGACAGAGCGGCAGCTTGGTCTAGGGTGGTAGAAGTGGAAAAAAGAAGTAAATGGAGTCGAGGGATATTGCAGTGTGGTGATATATTGTGTACACTAATAAAGTGTGCCTGAGGATCAGAGGACAGAGCCAGCGACTAGATTAGACATGGATGCCAGACAGTGGTGGCACACACCCTTAATCCTATCACTCGAGAGGCAGAGATCCGTCTGGATCTCTGTGAGTTCAAGGCCACACTGGAAACAGAGCCAGGCAGTGGTGGCACACGCCTTTAATCCTAGTACTGGGAAGCGCACGCGCGTGCGCGCGTGTACACACACACACACACACACACACACACACACACACACCCCTTTAATCCCAGGATGTGATGGCAGGGCGGAGAAAGGTATATAAGGCGTGAGGAAATAGGACCTAAGGCAGTTCAGCTGAGACCCTTTCGGGTGAAGACTCAGAGGATCTCAGTCAGAGGATTCATGGAGTTGGTAAGGTAACAGGTGGTAGCTGTGGCTTGTTCTGCTTCTCTGATCTTCCAGCTTTCACCCCAGTCTCTGGTACCGGGTTGTTTTGTTTTTAAAGACCATCTACAATGTGAACAACACTGCAGGGCAGGGTGTGGTGATGAACTGGATGGGGTGAGGGAACCAGTACTTGTCAAACAACACGGGCATGAAAAATGTCACTGACCTATCCGTTTATTAGTAACTGGGGCGTGGAAGAACCTCAGAAGGTTTCTACTGCACTTCCTTTAGATTCAAAATTTGAAAATTATTTAATAGACACATACGTGGAGAATAAACCACAAATGACATTTTACAAAAACAAATGTTGTCCTCATGCAGAGATGAGTATCACCGTCTGGGAATATGCTTCCTCGCATCTTTCCACACACACTCGTGGATATGCTGCGGACATGCAGTCTTTCCTTCATTCCCAGTCTCCGTCCTGACAGAGTACCTGCTATACACTTGCTCCAGCACTGAGAACACAGCAGTGGAGAGAAAGCTCCCAGCCCCACGCGGCCTGTATGCTGAGGACAAGGTTCTACTTTCAGACCGTAACAAAGTCTTTGAGCAACAGTAAAGGCAGGGAGGAGGGAGGACACTTCACACTGTACTTCTGAGGAAGCAGCACTGGAGCAGAGCAGCGCTCTGAGAAGGCATGAGGCAAGCCAGGGAGGGGAGGGCCTCGTAGAAGGGAAGGAGGTACAAACGTCAGTGCCTGAGGTGGTAAAAGACCTGATTCTCGGGAAACAAAGGCGCTACTTAGAATCAAACCGACATGCAGAGGCTTCTGGGTTCTGAACATTTCCCTGTCTCAGCCATCAGCAAACTGTCAGCATACAGATGTATCAGGACACAGCCATACCACTCCTTTAGGTACCACCCAGGAATGGTTCAACCTCCAGGAGCAATGAGCAGGTTTGTTGGGTTTTTTACCAAAGCCTGAGATATTTACTATTCGACCCTTTAGGTATAGGTGACTGACTCCTGGTCTAGAAAATAACACATCAGCAGCTGTTTGCGACTTCACTAGAATGCCGGGCAGGATTTCCCTTGTTCTGAGAGCCTGGAGTGAAGACTTCCACAAAGAGCACAGCTCCTGCAGTCCAGGGGTCAGGGGACAGGATGAGGCTGTGCAGGGCACATGGGCAGCAGGGCTTACCTTGCCTGTGAGGTGCAGGAGCTGGCACAGAGCTGTCTGCCAGGCACAGATCCCGTGGGGGTCCTCCAAGTCACAGTAGCAGTAATACAGGAGTACCTCCCCGTCCTCGTCGTCCTGGCCACTACAAAAGGAAGGTCAGAGAGCAGGAGCACCCGAGTCACAAGGAGGTCACAGTTCCCAATAGATCCAGGCGGAAGTGGGAGAACAGGATAGAGCAGCCCGCGCCTGTGTTCTTGCTATTCTAACATAGGAGCACTTCTCTTCCGTATTTTCTCTACACAGGACAGCGTCTGCGCCGGACTTCTTACATCACAAAAAGCAAATCTGCTTTACCGTCCTCACTCACCACCCACACCCAAGAGACAGATATTATAGGCAAGCTGGAAACGAGCCCACTGTGGCTTAGCCTCAATCAGAAGGCAGCATCTAGTTTGACTGACTCACCACGAAAAAGGTTTACTTCCTTTTTTTCATATAATCCACTTACCTATGAGACATAGTATTTTTTATTTTTTCAAGGGGATTCAAGATAGGGTTTCTCTGTGTAGCAGCCCTAGATGTCTTGGAACTTGCTTTGTAGACCCAGGTTGGCTGGCCACAAACTCACAGAGATCCACCTGCCTCTGCCTTCCAAGTGCTGGGATTAAAGGCGTGCGCCACCACATCTGGCTGAGTCATGCTATTATTGGCCATACAAGACAAACCTTTCCATGACAGCATGCTCACACAGTAGCACTAAATCACTAGGAAGACAGCAGTACCTTAGGAGAAGAGAGTAATATAGTTTGAAACTAGACTTAAAAAATTCAAAGCAAAGGAAAAGTTTGGATTCTGAAAATTCAGTATGTGGAGTATGGTATTCTCCAATAATCTTTTAAAAACATTTTATGCATTTACTATTTTTATGTGTACGGTGTTTTGCCTACATGTATGTGTACCATGTGCATGCAGAAGCCAGAAGAGGGCATCAGATCCCCTTGAATTACAGACAGTTGTGGACCACCCAGTGTATGCTGGGAATCAAACCTGCACCCTCTGGAAAAGTAGCCAGTTCTCTTAACCACTGAGCCATCTCTCCAAGCCCTTCCCAATAATCTTGAATAATTTGTCTGTCCGGATGCATAGTTCTGAACTCATCAGTACCGGGACCAAACAAGTCTGTCTGATTTTTACCTACCCCATTTATTTAGACATTTTAAATCTAAGTATAACTTACAATAAGTTCAAGCATTACGTTCCCATTCAAACCCTCAGAAAGCAGATTGGCTTTGCCCTCCAGGCACTCTTGTGTGTGGCTTCTGGTCTCTCAGCATAAAGATCTGACAAACCATTCACGCACAGCCCTGTGCTATCTGCTGTCCATGGCTCGTACTGCACAATGTCCCTTTCTGGTTTTAGTTTTTTTTGTTTTTCCGTGTAGCCCTGGTTGTCCTGGAACTCGCTCTGTAGGCCAGGTTGGTCTCAAACTCACAGAGCTCTGCCTGCCTTGGCCTCTGCCTCCCGAGTGCTGGGATTAAAAGTGTGAGGCAGTACACCATGTTCTAACATGACGGCATCCTTCCTTTCACGCTCCTGCTATTCTATTTACAGTTATTTCCACGTCGTCTCTTTAAAGTATTTTTATTTCTTTAATCTCTGTGTGTGTGTGATGTGTGTCTATGGTATGAATGTGTTCACTTGTGAATGCAGGCAGGCACATGGGTGCCACAATATGTATGTGGAAGTCGGAGGACAATCTTGGGTATCGGTCCTCACCTTCCACCTTGTTTGAGACAGGTCTGTTGTTCTTTACTGCTGTGTACCCAACGCTTGCTGGCCTGTGAGATTTTGGGGATTCTGTCCCCGCCTCCCATTTTGCTGTAGGAGTACTAGGATTGCCCATAAGCACTACCATGCCAGGCTTTACATGGATCCTGGGGATTCAAACTCAGGTCCTCATATTTACATGGTAAGCATTGCCCCCAGTGAACCATTTCTTGAGTCTCTATCATTTTAAAATATAACTAGTTTATTTTTATTTAGCAGACAAAATAATGAGTTGTTTCCAATATTTTGTTACTACAAATAAAACTGCCACAAACATTCATGTTTAGGCTTTTGTGGGCATATGTTTTTATTTCTGTTTGTTATATACCCAGGAGTGGATCACTGGGAAGATGTCTGAATTTTAAAAGAACCTGCCGAACTCTTTTCTAGAGCGGTGGGGCCATCTCTACCCTCACCAGCAAGGACTGAGCATTCTGGTTGCTTCACCATGTCACCTGTATTTGCCATGGTTGCTCTTTCTCAGTTTGCCCATTTTTGTGGGTTAACTGTAGTTTACTGTTGTGGTTGGAAAGTATTTTAAAAGCAAACCAAACACAGAATAAAAAACGTACCTGCTCAGCTCATCAGGGCTAATGTGGCTTACATCAGGGAGCCAAGTAGACACTTCCTGACTAGGAGGGAGACAGTCTTTCGGTGGGCTCTTTCTGTCTGCGGATGTGAGACTCTGTGAAGCACTCAGTGCGGCAGTTAGCTGCTTCAGAACAGAAGCAGTCTGCTGGCAAACTTCTTCAGCATGCTGTGTTGCCACATGTCTGTGGATGCTGGTCTGGTCTGCAAACAGCTGCTGGCAGCATCTCCACCATTTTCCTTTAAATTCGAAAGAAGGTGCTGGAACTTGTTTGGTTTTGACAAAAAGGGCAAAGGCCTGCAATTCACATTTCAAACAACATCATTATTTAACAGCCTTAGGTTTCGGGTAACAAAAGTTTCACTCAATCTCTCATATTACTTTTGGGGGTGGGGGATGGTTTTAGTTTGGCATCCTGCCAGTCTACGAAGAATTCTAAGAGCAAGAGCATGGGCTTATATTGCTCTCAGCAACCCATACACTGACATTGGAGTGGTAAGGTATGGCTTCATACCCTGGTCTTCCACACCCAAGCCTTCAACATCCATGTTCTTCTGTCCATGTCAAGGACATGGGCAAACCTGGACACCTTACTGCTTCCACCTTCCAGAGAATCCTTCTCCACACTGTTCCCTGAGGTA